>VRLP01003706.1:0-59863 GCA_009660295.1 Lophius piscatorius | reverse complement strand
TCTCTCTCTCTCTCTCTCTCTCTCTCTCTCTCTCTCTCTCTCTCTCTCTCTCTCTCTCTCTCTCTCTCTCTCTCTCTCTCTCTCTCTCTCTCTCTCTCTCTCAGAACATCATGGTATATTACAGCTGATCTTCTCATCCTGTATTTTTTTCCTAACTTGATTCCGCTCAGTCTCCTCTTCCTCCTGCTGCTTAAAGTTAATGCAGTTCAGCAGCCACTGCTCAAAGTGTACTTGGAGCAGAAAGAGTTGCAGTGAATTCCACCATGACGGTGCAGACTCTCCCTTTATAAGGTCTGAGGTGGGGTGCTATGAAACGTCTGAAGATGGAGCAGAAGACAAAGACAGAAAGGAAGAGAAAAGAGAGCAAACAGTGTTTGAAAACTGTGACACCAATAAATGTGATGAGGAAGAATTTTATGGTACAGCAGGTGTGTGTGGGAGCGTGCGTGTGTGTGTATGTGCTGTGTTTGTTTGTGTGTGCATATGTTTGAGTGTGTGAGTGTATTTGCATTTTTTTGTGTGTGCGTGTTGTGTGTTTTTGTGCATGTTTTCGTATGTGTGTGAGTGTATGTGTGTGTGTGTCTGGTTTGTGCATGTGATGGTGTCTGTGCGTGCATGCGTTTGTGAGTGTGTGTGTGTGTTTCTGTCCATGTGTTTGTGTGTTAGGCTTGAGGAGAGTGGTGGAGATTTGACGTACTAGTTGACATTTGCTGCACACAAATTGACACGAGAAAATGTATTTCACTCTAATAGTTCATATTTTACTCACTTTTTTCTCTCACTGTTTCTCAGCAATAATTTCATGCTCACGTTTAGGAGTTCAATCAGGTGGATTACTTTCACGTACTTTGAGGTATTTTCGGGGATGTACCCGTGCTGTCGGGGACGACTGTCCATTCTAGAGTTTGTTACAGCTTGGCCTCCTAAGGTGGTAGTAACAGAGGGTACTGGACCACCTCAGGGCCTTCCTGGACCCACTGGTTCACGGTAAGTAGCCCCCCCATCAGAATCTGCCTGAAGATGAGGGTTGAGGTTACACAGTCAGTTTGATCTTGTTTAGTCAAAGACGGTGAGACTCCACTTTGTTTATCTCGGCTATCTTTTGGTTTTGATGATGCTCATGGATTTCAACACTTCATGTGTTTGTTATCGGTTCTGTTTTGTGTCATGTTGTAGCGGGCCTGGCTTAGATGCAGATGAAAACCTGACGCATCCTTTTTGTTTATGCTATAATACATTAAAACAACATGGTTTTATGCGGAAAGCCAGTTTTTAAACTCATTTCTCAATAGACGTTTTCTCATTCCAGACTTCCACTCTTAAGCCCCCGTAGCAGGCCTTCCCCTCCAGAAGCACGATTGCTGGAGTTGGGTCGTCAGGGTGACACAACTTACCTGATCTTGTGTTGAAGGCCGCCGCGACGTATTTTAAATATGGCGACTTCAAAACAGTACCGGTCTACATCTGAGAGTCATTTACTCATCGCAACTTTAAAAGGGTTTAACATAGTGGGACGGTTAGATGGAGGAAAAGTCACTTCCTGTCCAGGCTTTGTCGTATTCTTCTTCTGGGCGCTTGTTGGCGGTCGGCGCCCAGCTCATCGTAGCATTAGAGTGGGGATCAGCTCCTTGTAAACCCACCAACTCACCGAAAAATGACCTCTGGTCTGTTTAATATGTGTGTCAGACCACCTTTCCCTGTAGAATCTTTGAAAAAAGATCTCACATTATCACTGTGTAGGAGTATATAATCCATCCAGTAGAAGAGTTTTCACACTAGTCCTCAGTGTTTGACAGGAACTACATGCATTAACGCATCTACTGTACTTCGGAGCAAATTTTCAAAGTTCTTGAACTTTTCCTGCTTTCTTTCTTTTCGATTTCATGTTTATTAAACTGATTCTCAGCTACGTCTCTGAGGGAAATATCTTACTTCCAGTCCACCACATCTGTACGACAGCTGTAGTTACTCCTTACTTTTCAGATTAAAGTGTTCCGTACCCTTCCTGTCCGGTGAAAACCGCGTACCTCCAAAGGTTTACAGGGTTTAGATGTTTCTTCATGGGTTGGGGAAATTCTCCTACTTCTTACGATAAATAAACTATGTTGGACAAACACTGCCTCGGTTTATTTAGAAAATGTCACAGGGCTGATTGCGAGGAGGATCTCCTGAACAGCAGATGTTTTACAGATATTCTAACGTGACACTGAAGGTGTAAACAAACGATGGTTTGATTTGTGTGTGTGTTTACAAGCTAGTAGCAATGCATCAAAATATACAACATACCATTTCCTGTTGCCACGAGCTGTCGCCACAACAAAAGCTGATTCTTTTTTTTATTTATTCAGGCAACTTCAGGGCGGGACTTTTATCGAGTAGCTGGTTTGGGGCAGATCAGACAATTTCATCTAAATTTTTTTCATTGCTTTGGATCCTTATGTTCTTAATGTGCCAGACGCTAAATGTGAAGTTGATCAGGTCAAAAACTCTCAGAAGAGATGGATAGAATACAACGACTTGAAACGGCGAACAGGCCTGAAATTGGCCGATTTCATTGAAAATGACTGACTTCTGGTTAGCTTAGCATTATAGCATCAAGAGACTTTTTTCTTTTGGTGGATGCTGATGTGGCAAACATGTGCTCCGGATTCCGTATGTCTAGGTAAAACGGCTCCTTCATTTAAAAACTGTTTAACATATTACCAGACTTGGAGATCTGATCTCCAGGGATGATCGTAATGGTCGCTGATGTTCCCGAGCTGATGGTCTCCCGATATCGATCACATTTAAATGTGTGATGTAATGTGAAAATGTCACTTTTGTCATTTAGAGTATATTTTTTCTGAACATACTTACAAACTTTTACTTTAGTAAGGTTTAAACTAATGATCTTTTGATTGTAGTGGAGTACTTCCACTTTGTGGTATCAGTAAGGTTCTGAATACTCGGTCCACCCCCGGCCGTACTGAGACACCCCAGGACCAACTGACAATATTTTTGATGCAAAATAAAAGAATACATTTAAGACTTTGACTTCAACACAGCATTTACCCAAACCTCGTAAAAAACACCCCGTTTTTAAGGGAGTCAGGGTCGGATGTTCCTCCTACTAGAATTATCCAGCTTTCTTCCTGAAGGATGGAGATCAGGTCTTGATGAGGTCAATGATTGGGCATTCTACTGATAGTATTCAGATTACAATCTCATTTTAATGTATGCCTTTAACCTCAGCAGGTCTGCTTCATTACGGAGATGCACCAGCAGCAGTCCCTCCACAAACATCCTGTAAATGACGTCCACCTGTTGAAAGGCCCAGCAAACTGGGATTCCTCTTCGTCGCCGCTTAATCTGGTTTACAGCCTCATAACGCCGCTCTGATGGTGTATTTTTGTCGTTTGATGTTTTTGCAGGAGCCTTTTTCGGCCGAGACCCCTGTGCTGCAGCATCCACTGCATGCGATAGGTGGTCCGAACATCACCTTGTAAAGAATTGAACACTGCTGGTTTACTGGGTTTACTGGGTTTACTGGGTGGCCTCTGTGTTCTTTTCCTTCAAAGTCAGAGCTTGGGGGATTCTCCTCGTTTCTTTTAGGAGGTGTGACCTCCCTGTCTGATGCCCATTGAGAGGCGGCGTCGTAAAGTTGGAGGGAGCAGGTGTCGGCCTGTCAAATATCTGTGAAACAGTACAGGGGGCTTTAAAATTCAAACCATGTCCCTAAAATGAGTTTATTAACAGCATTTCTGGTTTGCATATTCAGGAAAACTGAATGTGACATAGCTAAAGTAACTTTGTGCACCAGGAGGCAGCATCAGCTCTCTGTGCAGCGGGAGGGCGCCTCCTTCAGGAGAACTGAAGTAAAACTCTTTCTGTGGGTCGAGTTAGAGTTTCTGCAAGATAAGATAAGATAAGATTAACCTTTATTAGTCCAACAACGGCGAAATTACAGGGTAAGAGCAGCAAAGAGCGCACACACAGCAATATAACAGAATAAAATGTAATTATAAATGTAAATATTAAAGTATAGTAGAGTACTTTGAGATTTGATCCAAATGTAAAGTGCATTATAAATTAAATGTATTATTATTATTATTATTATTGCACCATAATATAAATCTTACACTATACAGGAAATATTACACTATAATATATATTAACATATACGGGAAATATACTAGAAATATTACAATATACTATAATATTATATTATTCTAAAATAATATACTATAGTACAATATACTGGACATATTGTACTACAATAGAAATATTGCACTATACAATAATACAATAAACAACATAAAATAAGAATATATACACTATGAAATAAACAAGTGGTAATATTAACTGAATTTGAAACGTGGAAATGTTGAATATTACATTGTCCCATAGTGTGAAGTGAAAGTGAGAAGCCCATTAAAATCACTAAAACTATCTTTTTCCTGTCCTTTATTGTGATGTTTCTGTCTGCTGGACTTGGTTCAGTCAGATTAAACTCAGCTCTTCTTCTTCACAGGTACGGAATGAACTGTCTGATCCAATTTGAGGACTTTGCAAACATCAATGCTTTCCGTCTGCTGAGCAAATACCGCAACAAGTACTGTACATTCAACGATGACATCCAAGGTAAGGCAACGCCTCGCCCGCGCGCGCGCACACACACACACACACACACACACACACACAGATGCACAAACAGATACACACACACACACACACACAGATGCACAAACAGATACACACACACACTTACAAACAAATACACACACACAGACACACACACACACACACAGATGCACAAACAAATATACACGCACAGAGACACACACACACACAAACCCATACAAACAAATACACACACACAGACACACACACACAGACTTACAAACAAATACACAGACACACATACAAACAAATACACACACACACACACAAATGCACAAACAGATACACACACACACAGACACAAACACACACAGGCGCACGAACACACACATATGCACAAACAGACACAAACAAACACAGGCGCAGCCACAGACACAAACACACACACACAGACACAAACAAACACAGACACAAACACACACACACACAGACACAAACAAACACCGGCGCACGAACAGACACAGATGCACACAAACAGACACAAACAAACACAGCCACAAACACACACACGCACACACACACACACAGACACAAACAAACACCGGCGCACGAACAGACACAGATGCACACACACAGACACAAACAAACACAGCCACAGACACAAACACACACACACACACACATACACACACACACACACACAGACACAAACAAACACAGACAGAAACACACACACGCACACACACACACACAGACACAAACAAACACCGGCGCACGAACAGACACAGATGCAAACAAACAGACACAAACAAACACAGGCGCAGCCACAGACACACGCACAGACACAGACACACGCACAGACACAGACACAGACAAACAAACTCAGAGACACACGCATGCACACACACACACATGCATGCGCACACACACATGCATGCGCACACACACACACACACACAGACACACGAACACATACGCACGCACACAGAAACTCACACAAAAACACACTCATGCACAAACACACACACTGACAAACACACACACACACATGCAACCATCCACCTCATTCATTCATCTTTCTCTTTCATAAACCTTCATCTGTGTATGAAAATGAATATTTGTACACATGAATATTCTATTTTTCTGCGTTAAAACTAGATCAATTATTAAAATAATGTCTAAAACAAGTAGCTGAATGGATAATAGTTGCTCAGTAATTTAATCTCATATTTCTGTTACGGATGGCCCTGATTTTTGATTAAAAAGTATAATACTATGCTATAATACTCTACAGGCACGGCTGCGGTGGCGGTAGCTGGACTCCTGGCCGCCCTCCGCATCACCAACAGCAAACTGTGTGACCACACCATTGTGTTCCAAGGAGCAGGGGAGGTAAGGGGAGCACACAAGAGAAGGACACCAAGAATTATTATTTAATATTCATATGTTTTCTAGACAAGTCCCACGCTGTCCATCTGGAAAACAAGGGTTTATCCCGGGAAAGCTCACAATCCCCTGCGTTCTACGAGCACTCTCTCTTTCCCTTTCTCTCACTCTCTCTCTGTCTGTCTCTGTGTGTCTCTCTCTCTCTCGTCTGTTTTCAAACGGTCATGGCAGTAGGCAGTCAACCCTGAGTCTTGGATCTGCTCAAGGTTTCTACCTGTTAAAAGGCAGTTTTTTCTCGCCACTGTCACCAGGTGCTTGCTCACGGAGAGATTTGTTGGCTCTCTGTAGATAATTATATAAAGAGTTTGGTCTAGACCTGATCTTTCTGGAAAGCACCTTGAGACAACTGTTGCTGTGAATTGCCGCTATATAAATAAAGATTGATTGATTGATTGATTGAAATTAAAAGTGACTCATTAATAATCTCAAACGGTCCATGTTGACTTAACTTAACTGTTTCTATGAAGTCAGCAATACACTCTAAGATAAGACGCCATAGTGACTCAATGATGAAGATAAATACTTTTTTGGTTTTAGCTCAGTAATAAAATAAAATTTTATTGTGTCAATTCTTTGGAGCTAAATTTAGACACAATTGGACTTGTGGTTGGGAAGACAACAAACTGTGTTTATTAAACTGTGAACTATTATAGTGAAGTAATATATATATACAAGATGTAGATTCATATGAGCCAATGTTTTTGGAAGTAACGTAAAAAAAACAAACAGTGTTTTCCACAAAAAAGCTTCTCTGGTGAGTGAAATTTGAATAAATACAGTAAATATGACAAATACAAGTTAAATCTGCTTGAGGCGGTTTATATGAGGTACATTTCGTCTATATTAGACAAATACGGAAATAATGTCTGAAAAACAGTGTTTTTTTGTAAAAACATCTCCCCCTAGTGAGTAAATCTGATATAAATGGGATAGGTCTCCTGGAGCTGATTTATTTCAGATAAAATTTTAAAGTTTCCCAAAATCAATCCAGTTCTTCCTCGCACTAAGGTCTATATCTGTATGAAATTTCAAATTTTCATCCATGAAATAGTTTTTGAGTTTCACCTTAATACTACAAAAAACTGCTGCAAAAGCATAAAATGTTCCTCCTACTAATCAGAACCGGCCTTCTGTCAGAACAGAAGCTGATGGTTTAACAACACGTTATTTTTTCTGGATCAGGGCAGTTGAAATCTGTGCTGACAACTACCATCCAGTTAAAAAAAAATGTTTTTCTGTTTACAAAAAGAAATCATATTATGACCAACAATTTTTCAATTTTATACTTTTAAGAATGCAGAAGTCAAAAGATGCTTGGTTATTCTTTTTTACAGTGTATCGTGAGATATGCCCATCATTCACTTTACATAATCCGCTGACAGAGACTGATCCTTCTGTTTTGTTGGATCCCCAGGCGGCGATGGGGATCGCGGAGCTGATCACCATGGCCATGGAGAAGGAGGGTCTCGCTAAGGAAGAGGGTGTGAAAAAGATCTGGATGGTTGATTCCAAGGGTCTGATAGTCAAGGTGATTTAATAAAACACTCTAAACACACACAAATACACCGCCTTCCAGAACAAGTGGCAAAATCAGTGATACAAGCTTCAAATAATGTCTTTATCCTCTTTATTCCCTTGTTTTATTTAAGTAATTACATTTAAAAAAGAGAAGAAACTAGAAAGAAAACTGTGGGGAATAAATATGAGGTGACACAGGCTTGATTCTCTCTGAGGTTCTAAACGATGGGGAAGTTCAGAGAACACAGCAATGATTTGCAACGAAAAGTTGTTCAGCTGCACAAGTCTGGCAATGGAGACAAGAACATCTCTCAACCGTTAAAAATGTCAGTAGATCAATGATTAAGAAGTTTAAGGAGACTAGGGATGTTAAAAATCAACCTGGAAGAGAACGTTTCTACAAACTGACCCCGTGCCCTGTGAGGAGGAAGGTTTGACTGGTAAAAGACTCTTATAGGATTACAGCTAGAGAGGTCGGAGGTCATTTGATTCTTAGATTCAGAAAGTCTCCCTAACCACCATCAGACGGCGCCGACACCAACACCAGTTGTTTGGGAGGGCAGCAAGAAAAGAGCCTCTGCTGTCGTCCACACACAAGCTAACGCTGCTACAGTTTAATAAAACACCACTGGGACTTTCACTGGAACAAGGTCAAAGGTCAGATGAAAACAAAGTAGAGCTTTTAGGCAACAAACGTCAAAGATGGGTGTGATGAAGAAAGAGAGCAAGCTATAAAGGGGGCGGAGCAAAATAAAAAAATGCATGGGGGAAATACACAAGAATCTAATGTTTTTTTTTTATTATGTTACTTAAGTTAAAGGTTTGATTTTGTAGAATCATTTAAATTAAAGATCATGGGTTTAGACGATGAAGACATTTTTATTTTTTATCTGAAACGGTTCCGATAATCCTGGAGGGTTCTGTACATCCCGACTTTCTCACAAATCCCAGACGATTCCTTTGAGGATATAAAAGTACCAGAATTACATTTTCTACTTTTTAAACTTAATTCCAACTTTTTTTCCCACGTTTTTACGTTATTATCCTGTATGATTGGGAAGGATTTAAGGATTTAAGGACCCACATTCAGGAAGAAGAGCTCAGATTCTTCTTTTTCTACACAAAGAAGAAAAAGATAAAGACTGTAAGACAAAAGAAATGTTCCTCAAACCATCAGGGGTTGATTTTTATCTCATGTTAAGGTTCTTAGGTTGAAGTTCTATGAGCTGTTTGACATCGGTTAGGACAGAATCCAGAGAAAACACTTTTTTCATATTCTCACATTAATTCATATTACAGAGACTGCAGACCCTGCAGGAGGAAAGTGTTTACCGTCAAACATCTGTTTAATCAGCCATCATTCTTCCTCCAGCTTCCGCCTCACTCCTCCGCCTCACTCCTCCGCTGCTCCATCCCACCTGTCTGACTCATCGGGGTTTCTTTTCACCTCCTCTCCTCTGACTGTTGTTTCCAAACGGGAGTGAAAGCCATCAGTCCTGAGTTCCATTTCTGCCAGCGTGAATCTGTTTTTCTTCTGTGTTTTTGTTTTTAAATGTCTCCCCCCCCCCCGTCTCCTCTCTCCTCAGGGTCGAGATCATCTGACTCATGAGAAGGAGAGGTTTGCTCATGAGCACCCACACATGAAGAGACTGGAGGATGTGGTCCGGGAACTGAAACCCACCGCTATCATTGGTAAAATAATCATCTGATTAATGTTTTTATACTTATCCATTTTGATTGTCAGAATGCATGATGGGAAATAAAAGCGGGGGGGAGGCAAAAGGACTGCGTGAGAGTTTAAGGTCAACGGGGGAAATCTGGCACATTAGGCGACACATACAGTATGTACTGATCAGCCATAACATTATAACCACTGAGAGTGAAGTGAGTTACATGGATTATCTTGTTAAATTAACACCTTTTAGGCAGCAAGGGAAAATTCTCTCCTCAATTCTTTCCTGATGTGTGGGAGGTAGGAAAGAATCTAAAGACAAGCATTTAGAATTACCATCTTACATTGACTTAGTATTAATCTGTTATTTAATATTAATGACATTATTTATTTTTTTATTATTATTATCATTATTATAATCATTATTATGATTATTAGTACTTTTGATATTAATGACATTCTTTTTTATCATTATTACTGTTATTATCTTTACTTATATTAATATTATTGCTCAGTGGTTAAACTGACATCCTCCTTCACAAGGACATACAAACATATTGTATTATTATTATTATTATATTATACTCACACATGTTTTTCTTTTGTTTTAACGTTCATATTTGTGTTTTTTCTGATGTGTGATTTCTGCACTGAACACTTAATAGTCATCTAATTGTTTCTGTGTATTTCATTTTTAAACATAAACTAAATTAAAACATCCTTGCGACTTTGACAAGAACCAAATCCTGATGTCTAGACGACCGGGTCAGGACATTTTCAGAACTCTAGGACTTGTTGGAAGATCCCGGTCTGCAACTTACAGGATGTAAAGTATCGTCTGCTGACATCATGGTACCGGATACCCACACCCTCAGAGTTCTGCTGGAGTCCCTGCCTGAATGGGTCAGAACTGTTTGGCAGCAGATGGAGGCTCTAAAAGAATAACAGGCAGCTGATCATAATGTTATGGCCGATCCATTCATATCCTCCCCTCACTGCTTCCTGTCTCAGGTGTGGCGGCGGTTCCTGGAGCCTTCACCGAGCAGATCCTCCGAGACATGGCCTCCTTCAACCAACGGCCCATAATATTTGCCCTCAGCAACCCCACCAGTAAAGCAGAATGTACCGCGGATCAGTGTTACACCATCACAGAGGTACCGCTCCGAATGATCCAGACCCGCACCCTGAGTGGACGTGACAGACTTTAACATGCTACTGTACGACATTGTCCTCTAGGGGCGGGGCATCTTTGCTAGTGGCAGCCCGTTTGACCCCGTCACACTGCCTGATGGGAGGACCTTCTACCCTGGTCAGGGAAACAACGCCTACATCTTCCCCGGCGTCGGCCTGGGTGTCACCGCCTGCTCCATCCGACACATCACTGAGGAAATCTTCCTCACGGCCGCAGAGGTACACACACACACACACATGCACACACATGCACATGCAAACACAGACACACACACACATTCACACACACACACATGCACATTCAAACACGCACACACAGACACACACACACACATGCACATGCACACACAGACACACACACACACACATTCAGACATACGCACACACACACACACATTCAGAGACACACACACACACGCACACACACACACATGCACATTCAAACACAGACAAAAGTTAACATACACAAACGCGCACACACACATGCACACACACACATGCACATTCAGACACACACACACATGCACATTCAAACACACACACACACACACACACACACACACACACACACACACACACCCACTCACAGACGCACACACACACATGCACATTCAAACACTCACATTCACATACACAAGCACGCACACACCTGCACACACACACACGCACTCAGACACACGCACATTCAAACACACATACACAAACACACATACACACACACACACAATCACATACGCAAGCACACACACTAATACACACAAACACACACACACCACTAAATTTAATTATTTTTGCATGAATTTTTTACGAAGGTGGACTTTAGTATATTTTAGTTGAAGTGATGAAAAAATGTGTAAGTAGAATTATTACGTTTTTTGCGTTTGAGCTTTCGTTCATATTAGACCCTTTATTCAAACTGTTGAGTAGTTTAACCCTTGAATCCCAGTTTCTCACTGAAAAATATGACTGAACATGTTTACAGTCAGTTTACATCAACATTGATTCATAATTTAATAATAATGATGTAAACGTTATTAATGGAGTTCAGTCATGCTCACCTCAACATAGTGTAATTAGTTCTCTGCATTTGTTCCATCCTTGAGGAGCAGTGGGCGGAGCTTGTGAAGCTCTGAGGGTGCAGGTTTGGGTTCACTGCGTTGCTCATGTTCAACCCCACAACATGTGGTCTATGTGTTGGACCTTTGACGAACCGGTGACTAGTCCAGGATGAAACCCTCTTCTTGCTCAATGTCAGCTGGGATAGGCTCCAGACCCCGAGACCCTGAAAAGAATAAGCGGTTAAGGACGATTATAGCAATTATAATTTAATTTGGCAAAAAGTCACAATCCAACAATCCTAAATATCAGCCAATAACATGGTTGGTTTTCCTTTTTCATTGATACCTAGAGGTCGTCAAATAGAAAATGTATTCAAGTGATCAAATATGAGCGTATGCAATGTCACAAGAGACAAGAATAAGAAATATCTTATTTATTTTATAAAATATATTCAAGTTCATTTCCATTTTAAATACCCCATTTGGAGTTGTTGTTTTTTATCAGTGACCTTGAAGGAAATCAAATCTGTTCTGTTTCATTTAAAAAACAAAAATACTTAATTACTTAATAAGTCGTTCCCACGAGATAAAAAGTCGTGGCCACAAGATTTTTTTTTCAATGTCACCAGAGGGGCTCCGTAAAAATTGGCAAAAATGGTCATAGAAAATCACATGTTGGCGACTCCTGGTTTACTTGAGGGTCTTCTGGATCCTTCAGCCCCCTAGTGGATCATCTGTGCGCTGCATGTATGTGATTTTAAACGTTACGTTTTTAGTTTTTAGGGGGGAAAAAATCTCACTGATGATCAAAAAAAATCACGTAACAAATATGATACATTTGGCGTTATGGGTTTAATAAAATTTACCTGTATTGTACTGTATGTGCCTGCTCTTCATCAGACTCTTGCTCACCTGGTGACAGAGAAGGACCTGCAGGAGGGACGGCTGTATCCGTCTCTCAGCTCCATCGGGGACGTCTCTCGTAAACTGGCAGTCAAGGTGATGGTTCAATGCACAATCAGTAAAGAGCAGATCCACCTTAAACCTTTCCTGTTCAGCTCTGCTGTTGGGTTGAGCTACTTTTGAGTCTCTATTTCTTCCTGAAAAATGTAAGTGAACGTGTTTATGATCTGACCCAGTGGCGTCATGTGGATGGTAAATAGTAGGGGGCCAAGGACGGGGCCCTGGGGGATACCATAGGTCAAAAGGGGCAACAAGGAGGAGGCATTAATTAAGTCTACTGAGAAAATACTATTCGATGAGTAGGATTATAATTTTTTTTAGCATATAGCATGTTAAGAATGTGAGGACTTACTAAACAGAATTATGTAACTTGATACAACCAAAAAAGTCTAAGGGTCAAATACTTTTTATAAAAACATTCTTTACTAAAAGGTTGGGCTAAAGAAAAATGAACTATGTTCTGTGAGATACAATATTTCACCTTGAAATGATTTTTTTTACTGTTTAAAAGCGCGATTGACCAAATAATCTGGTTATTGCCTCGGACAGTGGAAAACAAAACTCATAGAAATAAAAGTAATTTTTTTCTCTTTTGTTTTAAACGAGGACATTAAAGTGTTACACCTGTCTTGAGTCCTGACTCTCCTCCACCCGTCTCCACCGCAGATCGTGGAGCACGCCTATGAGCACAACATGGCCGCACTCCGCCCGGAGCCGTCCGACAAGGAGGCGTTGGTGAACTCCCTCACCTACAACACTGACTATGAGGAGTTTGCCGTGGACTCGTACCGCTGGCCTGAGGACAGTATGACCGTTCAGTCCTGCAAACTTTAACGCGGAGACATGTCCGCCGCTGACATCACGAGGCGTGGCGCTGGGACATGAGAGAGGCAGCGTGAAGAATTTCCTCATCCCTGTGTTACTGTGACATGAAAGATTACGACATTTAGGAGTTTTGTCTTACTGTTTTATATCTGGTGGTGGTTGAAGGGTCAGCAGAGCATTTATCAACAAGTGAAGGAAGGGATTGTGAAGAACTCGTGAAACGTTGCAGTAATTATAGTGAAATATTCAAATTCACAGTAATATATTTGAAGAAAGTCTTTCACTGGTTGCTTTTAGATGTACTGTAATAGACACGCATATATATATATATATATATATATATATATTATAACTGTGTCAGCTAAAATCCAAAACTTTATGTTAAATAAAAAAGGTTGTAATCATTTTTTTCATGTCTGATTTCCACATTTGTAAACACAAAAAGATGCTTTGGTGTAAGACTCGGGTATTATTATTAGAATGTCTAATAAAGATATTATGAAAGTGTTCTTCACAGAAATTCAAACTTAACAGTGTTTTTCTGTAGATTTTGTGTCAGTGCTGGACAGGAAGTGTATCAGTGAAGCTTACTGCCTTGACTCCTTCCTCTGCACTCACACATAATCAGGCCTCAACCTGGTTTTAACTGTACTAAATACTAGATTTTGATTTAAAAAAAACCACAAAAAGTGATTTTAAATCACATTCAATGGTTGTAGAATGTGCATATAACTCCCCCTAGTGGTCACGTGGTATTTTACAGCCAAAATCCAAATTTTGGTGCATTTTAGGTCCATTCACTATCAAACAGAGCCAAATGGAGAGTCCTGGTCCTGTCCCACAAGAACTGTGTAATAATAACATGGAGTTTGTGTTATTTCTATCAAATTGATGCAGTAGTTATCAAAGAGTTATATACATTGATTTTTGTTGTTTCATGGTGTTACTGTAATATAATGATGTTATAGCCTCTTTTTTTTTTTTTATGTAAACGCATTGAGGATATAAATATTCTTTGGGTATTTAATAACAGATAACTCACATGAAATAGTTACAGGTCCAATTTTACTGGCAGAAAAAATACATTATTTTAGGTCTTACCTGTCCATAGACACCAAGGTTCTGTAAATACACCTGATAGTTGTGGGACTATTTGAAGTTTATTATGGGTATGTCATTCAGCCGAGACTTTACATAAAATAATCAATGAGCAGGACATTAATAGATGTCATACATCTTTTCCACAACTTTTTAACACATACAAAGTGCTTTTTTTAACGTGTCTCATAATGCTGTGGCTCCCTCTAGTGGTTAACTGGTGGCATTGCTGGATCATTAATTATCATTTAACTATAATTTCATCAGTTTTTCACAAAACTTTCGAAACACAAAAACCAAGTACTACTACTAATAATTATACTATTAATTATAATTATGATAGTAAAAAATTATAATAATAATAACTTTATTTATATAACACATTTCACGGTTACAAAGTGCTTTATTCTCAAAACAAAACACAAATAAAGCTATGAAACCAAGCTGAAATAAAAGATAATAAAAACAAAAGATTAAGTAGTGAAATGGGAATCTTTGGGAATTCTTCTCTCTTTTTTTCTTAATTCCATGTCTTTCCAAGTTTGACTCATTCTGGTGTCTGATTCTATTTCAGCAGATCTCAAATATCGTTCATCATTTCTTAACACAACCTTGTACACACTCCCCAAGTTCTGAAACAGCGACTTTTGCTATTTATGGATGTTAATTTATCCTTTCCATGATCACAATTTCAATTCCAGCTCATTCTGTGAGTGGGATTTGTGACGGATGGAGATTTTTCAAGCATAACACAAAAACTATTTCCATTAAACTTCATGTGCACGTCTTTTAATTTCTCAGATATACTATTAACAAGAATGTGAATTAACAACTGGAAAAGTTCTTTCAGTATTTCAATCAAAGAAACCTGTGATGGGAGATCTTGAATATTTCATGCTTGTATTTTTTTTTTGCATCAGATCTCATAAGGAAACTTACAAGCTGACAGAATTATAAATTTAATCCATTTAAACAAAGAAATACCTCCTAACATGTTTTGGTGTATAGATAGGCCTCGATAAAAGCAGCAGGTTAATAAAACCGGTTCGTGGTCCAGCAGTAAATTCCGCGTGTTACTAAAGTTGTTTGTTTTAAACTGACGTTGATTTTACATTAATTAATCAATCAGGCCAGACAGTCAGTACCAGAGGCCTTGGCTGGCCTGCTGCCCGTCCCAGTCTGTGATCTATAGAGGAGCGAACGACCAGTCAGCATTCAGAACACAGCGTCTGGCCCCGGGCCCGATTCATACTGACCAACGTTGGGTTCCCTCCTAGAGTCATTTTCTCTGTTATTTCAACCCTGGGCGATAACCCCACCAACCCCACCACCCCCACGGACATGAGGATCAATATGTCTCAATGTCAACAGTATCCAGTGGTCGGAACAGTGATATTTTATTGCTACATCTTTCTCCTGGTTGTGTTTAACGATAATAAATATTTGATGATGGATTTGTGATTCATGCATTAACAGACAGGGTGATCCAAATACTGATTGTTGTTCACCAGCCATTCCAGCGCATTCCAATCTAACCTCCAATCTAACCTCCAATCTAACCTGTCATCCCCACCGGCTCGGATATATACCCCATAAGCCCCCAATCCCCTGTGTTGTACAATGAAACCAAATTATTGAACTCCTCAAATTAAATAAGAAGTTTTGTCTTTAAGTTTTTTTTGCAAAATAGATCTCCCTAGAGAATAAAATGTGAAGTATTAAAGTATTATATATATATATATATACACAATATATATACACGTACACAATATATATACACAAACTAGATATGCACCGGATTCTGATTAAATCAAATAAACAGTTTAGAATTTATGGCTTTTGCAGATAAAACTCTCACTAGTGTCAAAAATATACAACCAATCTTTCCCAAAAACAATCCAGTACATCCTCACACTAAGGTCTATGTTGGTCTAAAATTTGAAAAGGATCAATACAAATGTTTCTGTGTTATGGTGTTAACACAAAGGATGTATCTGCGGCGTCGACGGTTCCATTTTAATCCACGACTTCTCTGAGATGTCACCCAACTCAACATCTCGTGAAAATTTTTAATTTTTTTCATCCATTCATAGACTTTCTAGCTGCATAAGATTAAGAAAAATGCACGTGAGAAAGAGGACAGGGCAAAAGAGAAGAAAAGTGGATTTTTATAAACGGGAACCTTCAGCTAGAACGTTAAGGAGAACCATCTCATCTCCTCCTACAGCATCGACCAAACCCTGTGGAACCTTGCCCACAACGGCGGGCCGCTTTGACTGTCAGCTGCATCACTTTGACCTTGTTTACAATCTCAGATTAAATGGCACATTGCTCAGACCTTGTGATCAGTGCCAATCAGTAAAAGCCCTCAGGGAATGTCGCCTGTGTGAGTCTGTCTACCCATAATGCCTTTGGCCTGTCTGTCATGAAGCCCAGAACCCACCTCCAATCTGCTGACCACCACCACCAAACACACAGGAATGTAGATTAGAAAGATCATCAAATTTCTTCAAACCTTCCATTATTTGACCTTTTTTAGTTTTATTCTAGGATCACATAATTTATTATGAATATTATTTTTACTTGATTGTAACTTTATATTAAATAAAATCTTAAAAATGTTCTGCGTTTTGTTTTATCCTGACTAGAATTTCACAATTTTACCAAACATTTAACTCTTAACTTCATGGAAATGCAGTGCAGGTTTCTGAGGCAGAGCAGCCACTAATAGTGTCCAGCAGAGGGCGCTCTGACACACTGTTTGAGCAGATATCAGAAAAATGCCTTAAAATTAATTAGAATTTTATTTTTCAGAGCACTATTTGCTACAACATTACTCCAAGTCTACAAACACTTTGTATTTCCATAATGAATAAGCAGAGCAACACTTTAAATTTAATATAAATGCAACAAAATCCTATAAATGAGTGAGTTTAATATGGATAATTTCACCAGATGCTGATTCAAAAATACATATATATATATATATATATATATATATATATATATATATATATATATATATACTCTTATGTGACAGGAGCAGTGGATCAGCATTAGAGGTTGAAATGTAAGCAGAGAAAATTAAGATTATATTAAAAAACGAAAAAACAAAGCAGATGCGATCATTTTTTTTAACTGATAAATTGGCATAAAACACACACATAATATTTGACTCACTGCTGCTGTATTCAAAACTGAAAAAAGCTTTCATTGATGTTTATATTATTCCGTCTTTTAAAAATTTAGACAGATCTTTAATGGGTTGTTATTATGTCTATTCAGTATTTCCACTCACAATACAAATGAATGAAATTAGGTAATTTATATACTGTCTTTCCATTATCCTTAGATCTGACATCAAAATTAACAATTAAACCCTTGTATTCCCAAAAATCATGACTTAATATGTGACTTTTGTCCGAGTGTGATTTATCTTTCCTTTGCATTTGACAATTAAGGTTAGAAAGGATGAATGAAAGTAATAAGAAATGGTTTAAATCCTTTTTTTCTGTATGAATAGAAACCTTAGAGTGTCTGTTATTGGACCTTTATGAAAACCCAGTGGTCGCAGGCCTTGAGAAAAATATAAAAATACATCTGAGCAAGGTTAAGAGGTAATGAACTATTTGGAAGAAGAATTGTGAAAACTGTGTTTAAGAAATTGCTTCATTAATTTGAAAGAAGTTCTGCAAAACTTTATGCAGAGGGAACAAAAACTGGGACCTTTGCAGTTTTCCCAGAAAATTGAAAAATGAAAATATGTCATCACATCCCGAAATATTTATTTTTTTGTCTTGTGCCGGAATGGAATATAGAAAAGAAAAATATTGGATCTTAGAATCCCGAAACTCATCGAAAAATCTATCATTCAATCAGAGAAAATGGTGCAAAGAACATTTTCTTCTGGTTCGTTTCTACGTGTTGCACGCTGAACACAGAGAGGAGAGCAAAAGCAGAGAATTCCCCGAGGAGCTCCTGCAGAAGATCCTGGTCAAGCATGAACAACATGAGGTCTGTGAGTCCCTGGAGGCCATGATGCTCCTGTGTCCCATCGAGAAGCTGAGGCTCCTGGGACGATGGTCAAACTTAACGGATCACTGCCATCCTAGAAAGAAGAAAAAATAGTCTTAAATTATAATCAAATTGTGTTGAAGGTAGTTTATTAATCACATTTTAAGTCGACATACTTTAAACTGTTTCTCTGCATTTGATCCATCCCTGCATGAGGTACAGTGGGCGGAGTCTGTGAAACACCTGGAGAGCATTGGGGTTGGGGTTCAGGGTCTTGCCCAAGGGCCCTTCAACATGTAGACTGCTGGGCTTGAACCACCAACCTGCTGATCTTCTAAATGGGGGACGACGGCCCACCCACCAATCGATGTGATACCAATTACAAGCTATATAAAGTTATTTATTTAAGATTTATTCACTGAAAATTAATGTTTTAGCCTTGATCGATTGAGCAGTTTATAAGGATCTTAACCTTCAACCAAAATTAATTTAAAAAAAAGCTTAGAATAGGACCAAATTTCATTAAAAGGAATTTCCTTATTCTTATATTAAAAAAAAATCACAGAAATCTTCTGCTGGGATATTATATAAACCTTTGTTACTAGCTCAATATTAGCTACATCGGCTATACTCTGAGGGAGGGGCCTCCGCTGACCCCCACTGGATTTCCGCCCCTGGTTGAAGAGAATATCGGCATCGAGGAGGTTCAGTCCTCGGCTCTAGATGTCTTATGTCGCTTCCGTTACCTTCAATCATGAATCTGTGGATTGTGCCGGTATCACCCAGTGCTACGGAGCTGCATCTCTGTAGAAGGTTCTGCAGCGGAACCATGACCCGATGCACACAACACAGAGCGTCAGACAGAACTAAAGCCACATAAAGAACCAAATACTTCCGTCAATTCCAACTTACAGTAGACTTACTTGTGAATGTGTAATGTAGGGCGAATATGAATGGAATTCAACAGAACATAATGGATCTATTCAACACCCTTTGAAGTGACGTTGGACTGAATGCAGGAGGAAGGACCAGCATCAGAAAGAAAGAAAGAAAGAAAGAAAGAATTCTCCCTGAAAGAATGTCCATATTGTATTCTTTACTTTTCCTCTCCTATTCAACATTTCCCTTAACTTCAACTTTGCGTTTTGTCTGTTTGTGCCTGACAGCAACACCCGTTGTCAGACAGACGGGTAGCTGGATGGACAGACCTGACTGGAATCATGTCTTCCTTTGCATCTGGTATCGGTACTTTAAGGAAACGTAGAGCAACAATGTCTGCTGTTAGGAAGCTGAAGCCGTCATAAGGTTTTACACAGGATGTTTTATATCCGTTTTCCATGCAGCCGCACCAGGTTTCGGAATATCTGCTAGAAAAGTAACGTGAGCGATCATCTTCTTCTACGAGTCACTAAAGTTTGGTCAACAGTTTAAAACTCAAACACGATGTTGGAAAGATAAGGAAGGTGACTAACTGCCAGAGGATTCAAAAGAAATCTAAATATTTTCATTAAATAAACTATTAATACCATTATATGAAGAAAAGAAAAAAGTAAATATAAATGAATTTCATTAAAAACAAATAGCAATTGTGTAATTACTGTTGTAATTACTATGTTATTACACCCCCGAAAAGTGGAGGATATTCTGAAATCGTGATTGCTGCCGCCGCCGTAGATCCTTTGTGTTGACGCGATAACTCAAAAAAGTGAAAGGAAGAACTGGATTTATTTGGGGAAAGTTCAGTTGCATATTTCCGACACTATGGAAGCTTTATATCAAAACGTTTTCTGGCCATAATCTGTCAACCTTTGGTACGATTTAGTTCAAATCTGGTGCATATGAATCGACTCGATGAGATCTATCTTGTATATGTCATACTTTTTAATTTAATAGTTCATATTTTACTCTCTAGAGGGAGCTTTTTCACAAAACATAAACATTTCAACATAATTTCGTGATTGTTGTACAACGAAAGACTGGAAACATTTCAGGGACGATCCCGATGACAGAGCAAGTAAATCAACAACGAAGCAAAAATAAACCTCCTTGTTTACTGTCTAAAGCTCTAATGCCAACTTCTATCATATATTTTCTATCTGGAAGATACATGATATTATTTTGAGTTTTTTCAAAAGATGTTTACAGGTATGGGCGTCAAAGGTGGTTCTGTGGGAAGCAAATCTCCCTTCACATGACAGCGGGAAGGTTCTAGGTTCAAATCCACTTCCGGCCATTGGGCTCTGCATATTCTCCCCAGGATTCTGTGGGTTCACTGGCCTTCACCTACAACCCAATGACCCCTATAAGGGACTGGCTGACTCTAAACGGTTAGTGTGAGAGGTTGTATTTCTCTGTGTGTCCGTCCTCTGATGAACTGATCACTTGACTGGCGTTCACCCTCCGCTCGCCGAAAGCAGCTATACAAGCTTTGATTGCTTTTATAACCTGTTCATACTGTGAGATATCCTTGAGGCGGTTTATATGAGGTGAATCCGACCAAAGTGGACCAATGTCTGGGAAAATATGTCCGAAAAATAGTTTTTCATAAAAAGAGCTACTCAAGTGAGTGAACAAATACTGTAAAATATGATACGTACAAGATAGGTCTCTTTAAGAAAGTTGATTTGCACTAAATTTGGAGTAAATAGCACGGTTGAGAGGTTGTGCAATGAAATCTGTGATTTTGGAGATAAAGCTCCTCCTAGTGGCGGAAAAATGAAACTGACCTTTCCACAAAACAATCTTTTTCTTCCTCGCTTTAAAGTTTACGTGGGTATAAAATTTGAAAAACATCCATGAAACAGTGTTTGAGTTATCACTGCTAACACAAATTAATGGATTTTTGCTGTATACTGAGCTTCAACCCTGACCTTTGACCTCATGAGACTAATAAGCAGCAAAAAAGGCAACAATTATCATTGGTAAGGATAACAGCATCTGTCAGGTAAAGTCATTCTGTTTTCATTTTATGCAGCGTGTCGGTCTTCTCCAGAGGGACGGATGAAGAGTGCGACTTTAAAGAATAACTCCGGTTGATATTTGTGGTGTTTTCTCATCACATCTAGAACCCTGCCTGGTTGGTGGTGGACTGAATGAGGACAATTGTCAAAACCAGCTCTGCTCAGCAACTTTGTGCCTTTCTGCTGTTTCCATAAATGATTCGGGGAGTAATCTGAGGAGACGTGTGTGTTTGGGAGACAGTTTGCGAGGCGAGCACGCCGCACAGGTTTTAGCCTGCGAGGCCGTGGTGGGCGCAGGTTTCCGACAGCCTGTTGTTTATCAGACGGGTACCACACGCAGATACCAAGCAGCAGCGCCATCGCCTTGACAACTTTTCCATAATGAGATGAAGCCCTGCTCTCGGCGGCGCGACTCCTGAGCTGAAATCTGACGTGACATGTGTGATCACGACCCAAAGTCCTGTTTAATTAATTTTTTGTTGCAACGCGGGCCGCACAGACGTTATTCCCTGCGGCGCTCATCACTGAGGAGAAGAAATGTTTGACTAAAATAAACCACTTCGCGGCATTTGTGAGAATTTATGAAGGTTTGCTGAGTTGCTGAAAAGAAACTCACCACGCGACGGGTTCGGATATCCGATAATTGTCGAATATCTCAAGAAGAGGAAATGTAGCATGTTTTAGCCTAGTTTAGCTACGCAGCTCGTTGCCTTTAGCATGTTGAGCATGTCTTTGCCGCCTTCTGAATTTGGGCACATGCTAGGCAGGCTTGTGCGTATTATTCTGCTGCGAGCTCCAGATGGATCAACACATGCTGGAAATATTACAAGCAAGACATTTGCATGTGACCTAAATCCCTCACTTCTGCTCCACCATGCAAACGAGTCAATCCAGAGACATTATTTAATGAAGCCTCATCAGAACATTTCCACCGCACGAAATGTTGGGTTGAATAAAACATGGATGCACGTCTAAACTGTTGTTCCCTTCCTTAATATTCTGAAAATATCTTGAACCTCAAGAACTTTTAACTCAAGTACTGTAATTTAAAAAGACACTACAATCTTAATATAAAACAAATAAATTGGGTGGATTTTGAGGTGAGCTTCAGATCATTGTCCTGCTGGAAGGTCCAACCACGGCCCACTTTAAGTTCTTGACAGAATATTTAGGTCTTCATCCAGTATCTATCCATGTCTTTAACAAGATGTCCAGAACCTTTGGAAGAAAAACAGCTCCACGGCATCAGAGATCCACCACCAGACCTCATAGTGGCTGTCAGGGTCTTTTCTCTGTGGCTTTCTTCCTTGCTACTAAGTTTCCTGACAAAAACTTTTAGGTTTTCATCCAGTATCTGCTGGTATTTGATGGAGTCCATGGAACCATGTCTTTTATGAAGATGTCCTGAACCTTTGGAAGAAAAACAGCCCCACAGCATCAGAGATCCACCAATAGACTTCACAGTGGGTATGAGGTGCTCTTCTTTATGGCTTACTTTCTTGCTACTCCACACCCATTTGAGATGTTTGTTGCCAAAAACCACTACTTTGGTCTCATCTGACCCCTGACCTTGTTCCATTGAAAGTCCCAGTGGTGTTTGTCAAACTGTAGGAGCTTTAGCTTGTGTGTGACGACAGCAGAGGGTTTTCTCTTGCTACTTTCCCAAACAGCTGGTGTTGCTATAGGCGCTATATGATGCCGGTTAGGGAGACTTTCTGATAAAATACACAACAATAAACAACTTACAAAACCGCAAATCTCCTCTATGAAGCCAGTGTTCTGTTTGTCCATTCAGACAACTGCTGCACATGACAGCATGGTGGCCTCCATCGAAGAGAGGACCTCTCCCTATGGACATACAAAGAGTGAAGTACATATAGAACATGTTGTTTTTCCAGACTATCATTAAAACTGATTTATTTTTCGTCTGACTGTACACTTGAAAAAAACATAGGAGGTGATTTTAAATTCCATTTATTCAAAGAAAAGCCTGTAAATTTTACACACTGCACCTTTAATTGATAGATTGACAAACATTCAGACTAACATTTCCACTTGAGACCCTCAAGACTGGTGAGAGAGCAGCGATAATAAACCTGATCACACTCTGAGGAACGCTATTGTTTGAAACAATATAATCTGCATCTGTTTTCAGATATTAACATGCATAGATTTGCAACAATATCCATCCCTATTGTTTTCTGCGTCTTCATTAATTCTGTATTTGTCTCCTGCCAGGGATTTACTGCCAAGCTCTGCAAACATCAAAGCAAACATCTCTCTCTCTCTTTCTCTGAGGTGCAGAACATTAAGGCCCATTAAGTTAACATGGATTCTGCATCTTCAGCTAAATAAGTTGCCTAATTAAAGGTAAGAGGCAACAACATTGTCTGGTTGTTATGGCAGTAGGAAGTAGTTTGTGCCTGTTAGCTTGGCTGTATGTATGTTCAGTGTGTGTGTGTGTGTGTGTGTGCGTGTGATGGTAACGTAGGCTGCAATGCTCTAGTTGCCCATTAATAACCTGCATCTCTTTGATGTGGTCACGGCGAGCGAGGTGGCCCCTTCTTTTGCATCAGTTACGGCATGTAAATCCGCCTGTTGTGTTATCTCTTTAACTGCTCAAGGGTCCACCTGAGCGTGTCCACCTGACAGAAACATTAAAGAACCCACAAAGGCACTCTTTCTCTCTTCTCTTTTTGATCGGATCGTCGCGGAGACGATGTTGGTTTACAACATACATCTTATGAAGCACCGGGGCACATCGTCAGTGACGTGTCCGGGTCATTGGGTGACCCGGCTGATCAGACCTCCAATATCTGAGTTGAATTTTTCCACAGCCATCCTGAGTCCCTCTCTGCTGCCCCTGTCCTGGTTTTGATGACCCGCCTCTTCTGGACACCTGAGATGCCCAGCATAGCAACCAGCCAGCAAACTATCTGCAGCCAACTTGAGTGGACAGACACCATGTCCAGAACGCTTGTCTTCCACAAGGTCAGAACATCTGGCCTCCTCCATCCGGTCCTCCTAGGGAACTGTAAGCAGAACCATGTCTGGTTTGAGTTTGGTGGCGGTGATGGAATCAGGGAACCAGAGCGGTTAACCTAGGTCGACCATCTGGTGCCAGTCTCAGACCGTTGTGAGAAGTCCTGTCGGTCCTCTGTTGTGTCCCAGGCTTGTTGAAGGAGATGGTTCGTTGTGCTGGTTTGAGGTGCTTTATTTCCTACATATATGGTCTACCGTATATACCTTTAAAACATAATAAAGTATCTACACATATACCTGACACATAGTCAGTGCAATTCTAGCGCTAGTCCCAAGTCCGGATAAATGGGCCGGGCCGCATCGGAATGGGCGTCCATGGTAAAACCTGTGCCAAATCAATATGTGGAATAGGAAAGTAATTTCCAAACTGGATCGGATGGGACTCATGTTAACAATCACTGGTTTGGTAAGCATTTAGGGTACTTAGGGTATTAGGCTATTTAGGGTAAAATTGAAAGTGGTTGTAAGTCCAATGTATATGAGGGGAATATTAGACTAACGGGGCAATTTAGTTGCAGATAAAAACAAAGTTTTACAAATTATGCAAAATATGCAAAGCTATACATACAGGATAGGAGGGTTTTTAGAGAGTATTTATTCTCAGAGAATCTATTCCAAAGGGGTTGCGTACCTAATAGTAAAACTTGGGCATTTGAATACAATTAGTATCCAAATGAAATATAATATGAACTAAACCAATGCTGTTGCCCTGGACAGTAAAGACATAACCCTGAACAGACCCCCCCAATGTTGTAAAAGCACTCCCCTTCATCTAACCCTTCAAATAAAAAAATATTATTTCCATGGTATTCTTAGTAAAGAAGGTCTCCCCAAAGTGAGTAAAATTATAACCTTTAGATAAAAGTATGTATTTACAAGATATATCTCTTCTTGAAAATTTGCTTTCAATCAGACCAACGTTTGAGAAATTAGGATCTGAAAATATTTTTTGGAGATAAAGCTTTCCCTAGTATGGAAACATACAACCGACCTTTCCCAAAATCACTCCAGTTCTTCCTCGCACAAAGGCCTATGTGAGTATAAAATTTGAAAATGATCCATGAGGTAATTTTTCAGTTATCGCGTTGACACGAAGGATCTGCATCGGCGGCGGAGATGACGATTATATAATATTAAGAAGAATTTTCAGGGATATAATAATAAATAATAGCTATAATATCTATTTGTATACCTAAATGCTCGAATGAGGGCAGTTGTCACCACATATTTATGTGGGAGTGAGTTCCAGCTCTGACAAGAATGGAAACTTTGTGGGAAACAATATAAAAGTAAAAGTCCGATTTTTTTCAAATGTTTTCAAAAAGTACCAAATTATGTAAAAACCTATTGAATTATTTATAGTACCTTTGTGTGTTTTGGGTTGGTCGAAGCCTGAGGTTGAATCAGGTGCACAGGATTGTAGAAAATGGAAATTACTATCCTAAAGTAGCCAGTTTTAAGCCTGAATAGTTCAGGATGGTCCTCTGCTTTAATTGTCATTGAACGCATCTCAGACCAATGAATAGCAGCTGACTAGTCTCTTGACCTTTTTTAAATTCTGCCATTGCTTTGCTCCACTCCAAATCAAAACCTCTGTCAAAACGCTGTAAACATGTAGCTCAGGTCAGATTATTTGATGGAGAAAAAACTGTTGCAAGCAGAACGGATCACTGAATGACAGCTGAGGACAATACTGGCTGAGTGTGTGTGTACCTGTCAGTAATCTCACACAGTGTGTGTTCGTGTTGATGTGGCTCTCCTGTGTTTGAATCATCAGGCTTGATATCGCAGTTTTCATTGTCTGCAGGTACAATAGTCTGGAGGCTGCACCGGCCAAACAGTCTGTAAACAATACCTGTGAACAGCGAGCGGCCTGATTGAAAAAAAACGCGTTTCCTTACAATGAGACCATGAATGGTGATGGAAGATGGGCTTTTAAACACAAGCGCTCTATGTACTGAAGGGTAGGAGATAATTCCAAATGAAAAGTATTGTGTAGCGTTTGTTTGGTTGGTTGTTTTTTACTGATTTTTAAACTGCTGGTACTCTTACTCGTCGATGCTTATTTCAAAGTGGATGTTGTTTGGATGCGACATCGCTATGAAAAAGGATTCAATTTTCACCGTGCCTTAGATTCTTTGCCCCATATACTTTTATTACTATTAAAATATAGGCTATTTATCAGTTGGAAATGCCCAAATTGCACCAACAGTTTAAATACTCCAATACAACAACTATTATTAAAGGTTTTTTACCATAAATGTAACACAAAACATGTGTTTTTAAGAACCAATGGAGTCCATATTATTATTATTCATCACTTTGAGTGTCATACCTCATTAAAGAACATATCTACTAATCACGTTTGTAAAATACTGTGCCAAAATACATTGTTGTACTTTAGCATTAGGATAGTTTTATCCCTGAAAAGTTGGATCCTTCGTGTTACCATGAAAACCTTCTAAGCTTAGACCCAGATAGAACTTGATTGATTTTGGGAAAGATTGGTTCTATATTTCCGACACGAAGTGGCGCTTTATTTCAAAAATAAATGTGTCAAATGTTGGGCGGATTAAGATCCAAATTTGGTTCATATGAATCGACTGTAGGAAATCTGTCTCTTGTCATTACTGAGCTCAGAAAAAGGATTTAACTGTATTTATCTTCATTATTGGGTGACTATAGGATCTGATCTTAGAGCAGACTGCTGACTTCATAGATATATTTAGGTTGAGTCAATATGTACAGTTTGAGATTTTTGATGAGTCACATTTAATTTGTGGAGTTGAATCAGGAGTGATTGCTTGTACAACGCAGGGGATTGGGGGCTTACCATAGATGTAGTTTAGTTTTCATCAGGGCTTTTCTAGCTCAGGCATCAAAAACCTGCAGCCTGAAGAAGTTAAGAGAGATTCCATCAAGCAGCAGGAAATCTTAGAAGGAAAGATCTCGCCATCTGTGAGGAAGATAGATCTTGGGAATCAGTGAAAACTCCAAACAACAATGATCCCAAGCCTCAAAGTCCACTAAGGTTTGGTTTCAGAAGAAGTTATGGCACAATCTAGAATGGCTGTCACAGTGGCCTGTTGTTAAAACCTCTATTATTATGTATTAATATTACCTAACCAAGAAAGTATAAACCCTGTTCTTTGATTTGTTTATTTTGAAAAACAAATAAATAATAACTTTTTCCGGTAAACCTAATAAACAAAAGGCTTGAATAATGTTATTTCCAGCTGATGGCGCACAGAATTGATTCGCTGGCTTTTAAAATGCGATGCCTCGGCTCACTAATGCATTTAACCCTAATGTTGATTGGAACCAATGCACTCCTCCTCTGAGCCTCGAGGCTCTGAAATTACAGATATGATCATCCTGCATGTTCCAGATGAGGCCTATACGTTCTCTAAATGACATAAACAAGTGTGGAAACATCTTTCATGTAGGTCAGTGAGTCTACATCCATCCATCAGCCTCCACCCTTCAGGATCTTACAGAAAAAGAGAGAGAGGGAGAGAAGCTAAAAAAAAAAAAAAGAGCTCTGCGTTACTCACGCTCGGCTGCATGTGGTCTAAGTAACGGTAATCCAATCAGATAAAAGACTAGTCAACATACAAGTTTTGCCGGATATCTCAGCCGCTGCGTGCCCACCACAAATTCACTAGTTCCCTGTCAACTTGTTGGCTCCCATCACACTGAGCTCTGACGGCGTGGACCTAATTCCTCTTGATGCTGTTCTTTAAGTGGGTTTTGCGATTTGGCTCAGATTCCTGCCTCTGTTTCCTCTCATGTGCAATAAATAGCCTCAGACGTGTTTCCCTCTCTGCCTCAATTTATCTTTTCTCTCCCACACCAAGTGGCTGCCTCGCTTCTTCTAAACAGTCCTTACTTGTGTGTCGCGTCTGGACTCAACGCCATAGGCTGGTTATTGTCACTGTGTAGCGCCTCACGGAGGACGCTGCTGACATCGCACAGCTTCTCTGACTTGTTTGTAGGTCAGAGAAATGGACAACAAACATTCACGTTAAACACTGATCAAACAAAGGTGATAATAAACAGGTTGTGTATTCTTTCTCGTTACCTACATTTACTGCACAGTAAAGCAGAGCTGGAGTGTGGCAACGCAATCTTCTTCACGCTATGCACATTTAAAGTTCTGTGGTTTGTGTATCCCACGCATCTCACGGGATTAGAAGCCGAAACGAACACGTGTCCTTCTGCACGACTTCCACAGTCCCTCAAAACACTGGACAACTAATACACAGTCAACATACGACGGTGTAAAATACCTAATGTCGCCATTCGTGACGCCAAGGGTACAAAAAGCCCCCAGTCGCCTGCGTTGTACAAGCAATCCCCCTGATTGAACTCCTCAAATTAGACGTCATGTCCACAGTGTTTTTTGTAGAAAAGATAAAATCTCAGAAGTGAGTGACATGTGAACTATTACAGTAAAATATGATATATACATGTTAGATCTCCTCAAGTCGATTCATACGCACCAAATTTGGACTAAATTTGGCAGATGGTTAAGATGTTTTACCTAAAAAAAACAGTATTTTTCTCCCGGTGAGTAAAATATGAAGTCCTAGGGTAAAACACGATGCATATAAGATGGATTACCTCTGGTTTTAAATGCACCAGATTTAAACTGAATCCTTTCAATGGTGGAAAAGTTATTTCCTGAACACTCTTAGAGTTAAAGCACCCCTATTTTTCAGAAATATGCAACCCACCATTCATTTTCATAATATCCCCGACTTTTCTGGGGATATGATTATTGAAAAAATAATCTAAATATTAGAGCGACAACAAGCATGGAAGTACTTGCCGTGGTTAATATATGTGTAAACTTTAATAAAGCTAGAAAGCATAGATTGCCAGATATGTTCAGAATAACCACTCTTCAGACTCTAAACTGAAACTAAAACTACAAGTTACCATGGAAACTATAAAAAAAAATGCAATTTGTCTTGTATTGGTTGCAATAAAAACAGATTCAACTTTCTCTTGTTTCTCAATCTATGATATTACCATTTTAATAGTTTCCAATCACATTTTGTTCGTTTTGCACCAGAGAATACCACAGGAAGTCTTCTCTTCCAATGGTCATCAAATTGTAGAGCTCCTCCCCCTTTGCAGGAAGGACAGATTAAACATCGGACACTAAGATGATTTTGTTGAATTAATGAAGATGGGTTTTTTTCCCACCCTGAGTTACTTCTCTCTTTTATTTCTAGGCTATTTTTCTTTTCCCTGATGTGAGGAGTTCAAAATTATACTGAGATTCTCTTTGTCAGTCGATCTCGCCAAGGACAAGGCAAAATAAATACCGTTCAAAGTTCGATAAATACACAAGTATTCTTTTGTCACAGAGTGAAAAATAAACAGCTCTCTTTTCATAAATTCTTAAACTTGAAATATACAAATAAAAGTGTAAAGCTTGAAATGAACAGATCTTACTGTCACTGACTGGATAAATTATAAGGATGGGCAAAAATAGCAGCTCCTGGGTGGAACCATTCTGCAACCATTAATTTGACAAAATGCGTATGCTGCAAATTAAGAAATTGCTTCATTTAGTCAATAAAACAGATATAAGGCACAAACATTACATGATATTTTGATTAGTCGCGAAAAAACTCCCCCTAAGGAGTGAAATATGAACTATTAAAATAAAACACAATGTCTTCGAGTTGTTTCATATGAACCGAATTTGAACTAAATGGACCAACGGTTTAGAAGTTATGGCCCCAAAACTTCTGGAGATAGAGCTCCCACTAGTGTCAGAAAAATGCTACCAATCTGTCCGCAAAATTCAGTCCAGGGGGAGGTGGCTTTTTTTTCCTGTTTGATAAAAACATCGAGTTTCTGCCTCATGCAAAGGAGTTCAAGTATCTTGGTTTCTTGTTCTTGAGTGATGGGAAAATGGACCAGGAGATGGACAGGCGGTTCTGTGCGGCATCAGCAGTACCAGCACTAATGCGGGTGTGTATTGATCTATTGTGGTGAAGAAAGAGTTGAGTCGTAATGCAAAGCTCTCAATATACTGGTCCATCTACGTTCCAACCCTCACCTCACCTATGAGCTCTGGGTAGTGACAGAAAGAATGAGGTCAAGGATACAAGCGACTGAAATGAGCTTCCCTTGTAAGGTGTCTGGGCTCAGCCTCAGAGATAAGGTACGGAGCGCAGACAGCCGGAAGGCGCTCACTGTAGAGCCGCTGCTCTTTAGTGTCAAAGGAGCCAGTGGAAGTGGTTTGGGCATCTAACTAGGACGCGTCCCTTTGGAGGTTTTTCCGACGTGTCCAACTTGGAAGGTAGACGCCGAGGTAGACCCAGAACTCACTACCAGAGCTAGAGGGACTGTATTTCACATCTGGCCTGGGAATTTTCTACGGGATCCCACAGGATGAGCTTGAGAGGGTTGTTATGGAGGTGGATATCTGGAAATCCATTCTGAGCCTGCTGCCAACGTGACCCGGCCCCTTATAAGCGGAAGAAAAAGGATGGATGGATGGCGACCATCCAGAATTGAGAAGTCTGTTTTTGTTTAGTTTCAAGTGTTATCTGCCACAGCTGCTTTCTAAAGGACCCGTGAAGGAAACAGCACCATTTGTTTAATAAGGTCTTAGCTAAAAAAAAACCTACAACATAGATTTCTCTTCTTAGTCTCTATATGTGTCAATTTTTACACGTTTCTGTTTCTCTCTTCCAAACCTTTCCTTTCTTACACTGACCGTTCCTATGTAAGCTAAAGGCAGGACTTGTGCCGCTTGCAGCGATGTCACCCATATGTTCTTTGGTCCAGATCTTTGTCCACAGAAATGAAGGGAGGTCATCATGTGTCTGACCATGCTGGTCTTTCTGGGTCAGTCCGCCTCCCTCTCCCTGTCCTCTGCTGCTGTTTCAGTGCCCTCAGGCCACCAGGTCTGCTCAAGGAAACTCTGGCAGGTCTTGGACCCAGAGACGACGTCTCAGATTTGCAGTTAGATGGAATGAAGGGGCCTCCATGACAGGCCTGGATGTGATCAAATCTGAGTAGCACTAATCCACAGGGCTGGTTAGGGCGGGTTGGGACTCTGGTGTCCCATTAAGTTTGGCCTGGAGGATCATAAGTCTGGACTTGCCTTGGGTAATGTGATCCGAAGGTCCCCGAAATGGACATAGTCATAAGAATACCAAGAGAAGAGCTATCAGGCCATGTGAGAGAGAGAGTGAAAGAGAGAGAGCGAGGGAGAGTGACTGCAAGAGAGTAAGAGAGACGGAGACAGAGAGAGATAGAGAAAAAGAGAGAGTGGGAGAGACCAGGAGAGAGAAGTTCAAACGTTAGAAAATGAGTCTTTAGGCCTCGAATCATTCATGAATTCACTATTTTGACTCTTAAATGTTGAGTAGAATATTTAAGAGATCAATATGAATGAAATGCCTGTGTTAAATGGAGGTGATGCATTATGTTTACCTGGATGTCATGGGATTGTCTCTATTATGGATTGTGATGATTCTCTTTACTATCATTTTTGTCATTATTCTTTTTAATATATTTTGTTGAAATAATTATAATATTAATAATTGTTAACTCTTTGTTATTACTATTACTTTACATACATTTCTGTTCCTCTGTTCCCACACTCCCTCTCTCCCCCCCCCCCCCCCCCCCCCCCCCCCCCCCCCATCTCCCCCTGTTCTTCTCTCTGATAATACAGTGTCGCCTGCTTTGAGTCTGGGTTAAAAGGAATCCATTTCTTCTTTTGGGAATTATTGGTTCTCCATAGAATAAGTTCCTCAAAAGGAGATATGCGTAACAGAGTTAGGGGAGTACATGAGATTTTTCTAAATGTAAGTCTAAAAAGTCATCCATTATCTGTAACCGCTTATCCTGATCAAGGTCGTGGGCGGGCTGGAGCCCATGCAAACTGACATTGTATGAGAGGTAGACTCCGGACAAGTCACCAGCTCATGTAAGGCCAGAGACACAGCGACAGAAAAACCATTCAGGCTGACATTCACGCCCAGGGGCGATTTAGGGTCCAAACTTCTCCTATATTACGTGTTTGGACTGTGGGTTCTGGTAGGAACCAATGCAAATACGAGGAGAACATGCAAACTCCACACCTAACTTAAAGCATGCATAATTTCAAAAACAAATTTTTAATTAGAATTACCTTCATGATTCTATTCTAAATGGGATTTTAAAAGCAAACATCAAACATAATTATGTTCATTGTAAGCAGGAAAATGACACGAATGGATGAATCATAAAAAATCTGAAATCGAAACAATGAAGCGAAACATGGAGAAAAAGTAAAGAAAGCAAGAAAAGAACCAATGAAATTCCATTAATTGTAATACATTTTAATTCCTTTCCATAAAGCAAAAAAATATCAAAACAATCCAAATGAAGGTGCTCAAAACTTTGCCCAGTTATTCTGATTTATCTTATCATTATTATTTCTGGCATGTTCATGTTTGAGGAGCCTCCACCTAGACTGTAATACTGTACACCGTAAGTCACTGCAGTACTAAATCCTGCCGTCTTATAAATATATCGGTAATGAAAAGGATGGGAGGTGTAATCATTAACCTTATTATGTTTACTTTATTAAGCCTCACCAGTCTGAATAAATGCTACAAAGATGTCAGGCACCTCTCACCTGGCTGCTGTCATGGTTTGGTTCTTAATCTGTTGTATATTTAGTAGTTAGATTATTATTGTCCGTTATAGGTTGCAGTTTCTTGTTTTACTTTTGATGGATTAGTTCTATGTGTAGTTTATGTGTACTCCTTTTGCAACAAAGGGCAACTAGATCTTTAGACCTGGTCATGAGAGTCTGGTGATCCCTGGTTTTAGCTTACAGGCACATTATGTTGGACCTGGAAAAGGTTAGTGATGGACTATCCAGTTGCCACACCGACGTAGAAATCGTCTCTGTCACATTAATATGTTGAAGGCTTACTGTGATAGAGACACGCAGCCGATCTCACGGTCGACCTCAGGTGCAGGTGACTATACTCTGAATCACGTGGAGCTGTCCGGTGCTGAAGCTGCTACGCCGTGTGTCAGTCTGGCAGTAGGGAAGGTCTCTGTTGACGTTTTTTTGTCTGTTTTTTTGATTAAAGGAAAGTTGTCAAACTCTGAAATTTCCTCCCTGTTCGTATTATCTCGTCTTTCTGAGCTGCAGCGCTCAGACTGGGAAGGTTTCATTTAATCCAGTAAGCAATATCAGATATTTCCTGTCAGACACACCTCCTGAAACGTGTTATTGATGTCGGGGACTCACAGATTGGTGACGATTGTTCCTGTTCAGATTTCAGAAAGGTGAACAGTGTCACAAAACCTGACTGTAATACACTTCCTCGAATGGAAGATTGTTTTTGATCATGTTGGCGGCAACATATTTGCGACAAAGTTAGATTTACTGAAAGGATATTGGCAAGTCCTGTTGGCAGAGGGGGTAAAGGAGATTACAGCCTTTGTTGCTCCTGGTGACTTCCTTCAGTATAAAGTCATGGCTTGTGGAATGCGTAACGCACCGGCATCCTTCCAGCAGTTGATGAATGTGGTTCTATCTGGTTAGTCATTCTGTGAGGGTTATCTTGATGACTTTGTGTTTTGTTCTGACCCGGGGTAAGAGCATGTAAACCACTTGCATACAGTGTTCTGTCATTTGGAGGCATTAGATTTAACTGTTTGACCTTGGCGAAAATGTGAGTTTGGACAGGCTACATTCTGGATCCCAGCACTGGGCTACGCCATTAATTAGCTACGGTTGGTTATTACCAGCGCTTCTGCAAGAACATCTCCGCTGCTGCCTCGCCTTTGACCGATCTGTGGATGTAAAGTGAAATCTGAGTGGTCTGAAGCCTGTCAATCAGCCTGTCAATCAGCCTATGAACAAACAAAGAACCTTGAGAATAATCCGGTCGTCCTTCGAGCTCCTCAGTATGATCTTCCATTCAAACCCGCTGTAGATGCGAGGGACACTGGAATAGCCGCTGTCTTGTTGTAGGGTTTGAATAAAGATCGCCATCAGAAATGTTATTGGTGGGTTCGGTGGTCCTGTTTTCGGCATTATTTTCTAGATAGAGGGTAAGGGCCCGAAATCCGACGGCCCCTTTGTGGGCTGCCCTTCTTCTGTTTATGGGTCTTTTTGTATTATGAGTTCATTTGGATTGAGTTGTATTGTTTATAATGTATAAAATAATTGGGCAATTTTTTGGTTTTGGCAAAAACAATAATTTTTTGTGCTGTCTCTCCTTTTGGGCTAACTCAGTTTACTGGGGGTCGTAACACCGCCTTAAATGATTTCTGTCCCTCGTCTCCCTCACTTTTTTTTTTTTTTATGAAGCAATCATCCAGTCAGTGTAATTATCTATATAGTTGCCTGTGTCCTCACTCTTCATGTAAGTACTGCAGTTAGATCCCAGTTGGTAAGCCCGGCTAATGAGATCAACTAACCGGTGGACTGCTACTTTCCTGAAAATATTTAATTGGGTCAAACTTGTCACAATTGTGTCAAATGAATCAGCTAATGTTGCAGAAATCATATTTCATGGTGTCACACTATATAGATACAGGTGAGTAATTAAGAATCAGAGATCATTTGATGATTTAATACTTTTTCTCCTCTAATGCTCTAAAAGGCAATCTCGTGCCCTGAAGGCAACGTTGGTCAAATTAGAGCTGATGTCATCAGATTCAATTATGTCTGGAGGAAACGTCGCTGTTAGGCTCACGTTCTGCGAGGCTGTTTAAGGGCCTAGCTCATGACAATAATTGGGTCCCATACCGACCCGATTGATTGAACCTGACACTCCAAACGGGCGTGCCTGAATCTCTAACAATATGGAGGAAAACGGAAGAAGGGAAGCAAAACTGAATAATTAAAATTAAATTACTGACCAGTTAATTTGGTAATTATGGTCCATTAGCCAGAACAAAGGGAAGTGTGAACATTTTTGCAGGGCGTGAGCCTTGAATGAACACTTTGACACTTTGACCTGTTTTAGCCTTTAGGGGGATAAATAGATATTGAGGAGCAGATCATGAGATTACAACATCCAATAAAACACAAATAGTACAAAGATAATATTAATAAATAATACATTTAATTTATAACGCACTTTACATTTGGATCAAATCTCAAAGTGCTACAAGGTAAAAGCAGATAAAAGCATCAATAAAAAATATAATAATAACTAAATAAAAACATGACCAAAAAGCAGCAATGTTAATTAAAAGTTATAGGTTCTGATGAAAAGGAAAGTTTTAAGTCCTTTTTTTAAATGTGTCAGTCGTCTGTGGAGCCCCCAGATGGTCAGGGAGGGCATTCCACAGACGAGGGGCAGTAGAACAGAAGGCCGATTACCCATGGTGCTGTGCTTAGTCCGGGGAAGGAGGAGGCGGTGTACGAGTGGGTAGAACGGAGGGATCGTGTTGAGGTCAGTGGGCTGAGTGGGATCTAACCCCCCCCCGAATAAAATAGGCAGTTTGTTTCTACAGAACAGGCCCAGTTCTTTACATAATCTTTTTTAAGACTTGATATTTATAATGATTTGGCGTGAGTGAGCCAAGAGATTGCATATTTTTTTTATTTGTGGCACCTAAATTTAAGATGCTCCATGTTCATTTTGACAGTAGCGACACAGATTGATCTGTCAGAATTATGACCTCAATCTCATATTATTTCACTTAATTCTCCTTTTTCCTTTTTTACATGTGGCCATAATACTGTATTGTACTGCATCGTAAATCCATCAGTACTACTGAGGGTTATAAGAAGATGTGGCCTAATGGAGCTATGGTTCTCTTTCAGATACAGACGGCTGGAGTTTTTCTTATTTTCTTGTATCAGTTCCGTGTCACAGTGTGCTTTGGCATTACAGATCTTTCGAGGCTGTCTCGACCAAACGAAATTACAGATTGGTGGAAGATGATATTGGGGTACTAAATAATGGTCTATCGAGAAAAATTGCCAGTCCCCTCGGCACACTAGTGGAAACTACAGAGATATCAGCACAGCAGGCCGTCACACAGACGGAAACAGCAGCAGGTCGAGGGAATCAGCAAGCAGGAGAGGAGGTGAGGTGAGGCGAAGTATAGAAGCAGTGATGAGAAGCTCACAGGCTGGCAGGCAGGTATGGACAAATTGTCAGGGTCAGCAGCAGGTCATTGAGAGACGGTGCATTCAAACAGCTCAGAGAATCTTGCAAGGAGAGAATTTCACAGTTTTTCTTTTCCTATATATGGCCCATCCACTCTTCCTCTTCTTCTTTGGGCTGTACTCTTTAGGGGTCGTCACAGCGGGTCATCAGTTGCCATCTTGTCCTGTCCCCTGCATCTTCCTCTGTCACACCAACCAAGTGCATGTCCTCTCTCACCACATCCTGAAACCGCCTCTTTGATCTTACGTTTTCTCCTTTCTTTATGTCTTAAGTTCCAAAACTATGAAAATAAAAACTATGATACTAATGTGGTTAAATAACATCCCTTAAATGTCCTCACAAAGAAAAAAAAACAAAAAACGGAATAATGATTTCTTTGCATATGTTATTTCTTTGCTTTGGTGTCCCCCAGGGCTCCATTCTTGGCCCCCTTCCATAAACATGCCGCCACTGGGTAGTATTATTAACAGATTCAGTCAAATGACACACCTTTTTCAATAACAAAATGAGGTCAACCAAACAGTTGAGCAGGACATTAACAGAATACCACCAAAGCAGCCAACACAGAGATAGTTAAACATCCACAAAGCAGAGCTGCATTGACCTGCTCTACAGATGTTGTTGACATAACTTTCGTCACTGGACGTACAGTTAGCATGAGTGAAATGTGTCGTCAGTGACTGGAATGCATAACAGAGCGAGTGAGCCATGCAGCGTGAAAACGGTTTGTACTCACGCTTCAGTGGGTTGAAGTCCACAGAAACATTGTGATTGTCTGCACCACCTGCTTCTGAACCTTTGTTACAGGCTCTCAGCTCGAACAAATGATTGGTGTGTTCACAGACAACCAATGAAAAGGTATTGCTCAAACCTTGGGACAGAGTCACGGTATTTCTGCAATTTGCTTTGTTACTTTGAACTATGAACACAAATTATTTGTGTTTCCATCTGGTGATTTGGACTTGTTCCAAAATTGAATGGGTCTTCCTTGGCTAAGAACACACCATTCATAATGATCGGGCCACTAGGTTTATTCTGTATTTGCTGACAAACAAAAACATGATCTCCTCAGTGGAGATAGAAAAAAGGGGAGATTTAAAAAAAAAAAAAAATCTAAAATATGATGGGATAATTTCCTAGTCATTTTTAAAATTTGCTTCAATTTAAGACAGTGTGAAAACAGAAGGATGTGACATTTGTGTGCGTATGATGCACGGTACCACATGGGTTTGGGAACACTTTGTAAAGTCATTTGTAAAGTCCGGTTTCATCACTGCATCTGCAAATACAAGACTCTACATCCGAGATGGAAAAAGTGTCCTTTGTTCTGATGAGTCCGTATTTCAAAACGTTTTTGGAGACCATGGACGTTGTGTTTTCCGCCAAACCTTTGGAGTGAAAGAGTTCAGGTATTCGACTGAGCTGCAGACTTGTTCCCCTTTAATAAAAAATGTGGTGCATTATAAAGTACCAACTATTAAAATGGAGCAAGAATGGGACCAGATTCTACTCCACTGTCCTTACTTCCTAGAAAAAGAAGCGGTGATGTCACACAATGTTGAAGTCTCCCAACTTTTTAGTATTTTGTAGCAGCGAGTAATTCAGAACTAGTCCTTTACTGTCGTCTCAGACCACAAAGGTACATTCCAGGTAAAAATCCTAATCCCCTAAATTGTACAGCCAATTCCCCTGAGTGAACTTCTCAAACTAAATGTGACTAATTAATGACCTCAAACATTCCTCATTGACTCAACCTAGCTATTTCTATGAAGTCAGCGATATGCTCCATGGTCAGATCCCATGGTGACTCAATAATGAAGATAATGGTTAACAGCGACTTTGGGGTAAATGTTAGTGCATATTTATAAAAGGGAATAGTTTATCAGTTTCTACATTGAATATGTTGATTTACAACTGTATTAACTTTCATTTTGGTTAAAAAAAAAAGGATACATAATGTCCCAATGTTTCTGGGAGTGGGTTTGTATTCAAACCTGAAAAGACAGGGATATTATGGAATCGTCAGATCCTTTTTGTCAGCGCTTTTTGTTACAAATCTTATTTCCACAAAGACCTTAGTGTGAGGAAGAACTGGATTGATTTTGACAAAAGTTGGTTGTGTATTTCGGACACTAGGGGGAGCGTTATATCCAAAAGCATTGAGTCCATCGGTTCTCATGCATTTATTCGATTTAGTCCAAATTTTGCTCAAATTAATCAACTCAAGGAGATTTAGCTTGTATACATCCTGTTTTAGTCTAATAACTCAAATTTAAATCACCAGAGGGAGAATTTTTACAAAAAGCACTGTTATTTGAATATACCTTCTTAACCATCGGCCCGATTTTGTCCAAATTTGGTGCCTGTGAATCAATTCGAGGGGATCCATCCTGAATATACGAATCCGAAAACTAAATGATCCACAAAGTTGGAATTTACCTTCAGTTTCACCATCGAAGCATGTTGCATAATATATCCTACTTCTTATATATTTACAGAAAAACTGTGGACATAACTTCACATTTAATTTGAGGATTTGAATCAGGGGGATTGCTTGTGCAACACAAGAGATCGGGGACTTTCCAGGGATATACCGTCTTATCCGATCTGCTGGGAGTGAGAGAGATGAGTAGCGTTTGTGCCGTCCTCCGATCCAGACATAACATCGCTCGTATGGCTCAGAGGTTACTGAAAGGATGAACATTAATTGCTTCACCTCCTCACAGTAATAAGCGACGTGAACTAGTCACAGACGAGTCATTGATCCAAACGAAAGTCCCCGCCAGAGAAGGGAGAGAATTCGTTTCTGCTGGTGATTTTTGTCTTTTTTGACACGGCTGACTGTTCTTCGCCTGCTTGGTCATTTTTTGAAATGTCTAAGGAGCACGCAGACAGATAAACGTCTAGTATTTCCGAACACATTTAGCTGGTAATGAGGAGGGCAGACAGGAGTGAAGTCAACCTTACCTTCACGTCTCGTTACGCCACAGCTGAGCGTCATGTCTTCAGCAGAGATGTGAGGGGAATGAAGACATTGGATATGACACCAGCAAAGAGGAGAAGAATATAAATCCTTCTTTTCGTTGTTTGGAGCCTTTTGTTCTTTGTTTACCTCAGTTTACCGGTTTCCTCCTCATTCAAAGGAGCGGGGATGCACAGCAAATCAATTAAAGAGCTTGTTCCGCGCCATGAAAGGATGTTTTGAGCTCAGGTATAAATACTTGGAGAGAAAAGGTGATTTTAGGTGTCAGTTTGCAACAATGAATGGGCAAGAAATCGACAAGAACGATGCCTAAAAGCCTCACAGCCACCAATGTCACGGTCCACGCCTGGCACGGCTCACCCTTATCACACCTAACTCAATCAAGCCAAGATATCTGCTAAAATCCTTTCTTGGATTGAACAGCGTCTGAATGTGGCATTATTGTAGTTTCCTCTGGCTGTTTTGTTGTGGCACAAACCTTGAAGCGGCGGTGAAGCTTTATCTTCAGCCAGATAAAGGAATACTTGTAACCCAAGACCACCATGTGACCTCCTTCAGGGCTCGGGCTTCATTTCAGAAAGAGTAGAGAATGAGCAAGGCCGGTGCCGATTGTTTGTAGAGTTCTTTTAGAGAGTAGAACAATAACGAAAAAAGCACATTTGCCTTGCACTTTCTTAATTCTTCATGGAATGAGTGTACGCCACTATACAATGCCTTCTTTCTGTATGACACTCCTCAATAAAGATGAATGCGCTCACAGGATTCTGACTGCTCCTGAGGTCATTTGCATTACATGGTGCCAATCTTTTCAGTTTCCAGTTCACTAACATTCAATATTTCTGTTGACAAGTCATTTCACATCCCTTCAGTCGAGTGATTTCTGAGCTCTCAGGTTTTCCCTCTATGAGGTGCGAGCGTGTGGGTCCTCGTTAGTGTCTTGACCTTTGTGACCTCCAGCGGCACTGTGGCATTCATTGCCCCGCGCCTCCTAAAGCCCCAGGGGCAACATATACTAATAATTGAATTTTTTAAAAAGTAGACGATAACATAATTTAACCCAGTGGGGGTGAACAGGCGAGAGAATTAAAGGGTGCAGGTCTCCAGCCTGGATTGCATCCGGAAGGCACCCCCGTGTAAAACCTGGTCCCGGTTCAACAGTGTGGATGAGATCCGCCTTGGTGACCCATAATGGAAAGAAGGAGATAATAACAGAATTTCTTATAGTGTCGATTGCATTATGTGAATATCATTTGACGTTTATTGATTCGACTCATAGTCAGGATCAGTTTTTGCATATATGGATAAAAAGATAATTAATCATTCCATCAAACAAGACTTTAAAATGATCCTCTTAATTGATAAAGTACTTTTTGAAATGCAAATCGGCAAATCGTGCATTATATTGGGGCTTTTATCCTTTCATGTGTAGCTAGCGTAATGATAGAAATGAACAACCAACCTTTCCCAAAATTTCCCAGTTCTTCCTCACACTAAGGTCTTTTGGATCCCCAATTTTCGGGGATATAATAATTAAGTCCCTTACAATAAATAATTAGTATAAAGTGGTCATGATGTGGTGTCAATTATATTTCATCTAGGTGTGAAAGACAAATCCATTCTCCCATTCCACTTTTTACATTGTGAAATTTAAAAACTTTTATTTGTAGAAACACATTCATGCCGTTATATATGAAATCGTTTTTTAATGGAAAATAAAATCAATCTGGTTGATATTCCTCACAGGGATACAAAAGATGCCCTTGGTATGTCAGAAGCTGGAGGAAATAAGTAGCTGGTGATTCGTGTGTTATGAGTCACAGGTGCCTTCAATAATCACTCATTCAACCAGCTGGCTGGTAAACCCTTCCTCTCGGCCAACGTCAGCTGGGATGGGCTCCAGCTTCCCCACGACCCTGAACAGGTTAAACAGTTACAGATAATGGATGGAAGGACGGAGGAAATGAAAAATGTCTATTAAACAGTTTAACATCTAGCTTAACTTATGATTTGTTGTCAGAATTCCATCACAACAGAGTTTTTGTGATTATTAATGGCCGAATGGGCCTCGTTATACGCAGATTTGGTGAATCTTGATCATATCTTAGGATGAAAATATTTTCAAATTGTCCCTGTGATGTGATTCTTAAAATGAATGTTTTTTGCTTTCAGTGAAATTTCATCGGGACTGACTGAAAAACGTTCCAGCTTTTGGCACTTATGTAAGAAAAATAGAATTAATTAGATTAATTTGGAGTTTGGCCCAATAATGTGGACTTTCTGCCATGATGATATGATTTATGATGGGGGCATCCCTGTCGTCCAGTCAGATCAAATGAAGAGCCAATTAGAGTGACGAGACACAGGTTGCAAAGCTGGTCAAAGTTGGCTGGAATTGCGAAGGATTGACATGTTTTACAATTCCTGCAAGGAAAAAGACCGGGGATACCAATTATATTAACAAGAGTACTTCCTCGGGACGGCAGTGGAAATAATGACAGAGAGGCTTCCTATGGCCTTTTCTGCTTGAGCTGGTTGGTTTGTTGCGGCCAAGATATTCAAAACATGCACTTATAGCCTTAAGCAGCATTATTAATTCATAATAAGACCGAGAGAGCGAGAGAGCGAGAGAGAGAGAGAGAGAGAGAGAGAGAGAGAGATGATGATGGCACTAAGCAGTAGGAATGACGATTCCTTGAACATGCATTTGAATCTAGTCGGATGCACTTTTGCACAGTGTGGTATGCATGTCTGAGTTCACATCCCATCCTCCCTCCAGGTTGGGAAACTGCTCCGGCCCCTCACAGACCCCAGGGCGAGGCATTCACATGGCGGGCAAAACCACATATTAGACACATATGGTGCCGAAACAGATTTACGAAATAAGCTGTCATCAAATAATCAAATCATTCATGTTCCAGAGAGCAATAATGGAGGTATGTGAGCAGATCCGTCCAAGACCTCTCCTAGTGGGAGGCCTCTGTGTGGGCTTGGTTTGCCTGTGGACAAAGGCTCGTCACCGTCTCCTCCTCTCTGGTCACACAGCCGAACATGCAACGCAGAGGAAATTACTAAAAAGAAGCTCGATTCTGGTTCATCAAATTGGCCTGTTGATTAAAATGAGATCAGTTTTATGAGAAGATTAGATCCATTTCTGAGTAAAGCTCTTCAGAGAGCTTTGTTTTTTGTTCCGCTGTGCTGGATATTGATTTATTGTCCTACTTTTCATTGACTTTCATCTCTATTTCACTCGTTACGGTCTTATAATTTCTTTATTTGATGCCATGTTTTTGTTTTGTTTTTTAATGAAGCACTTTATGGTGATGCAGAATCTTGTTTTTGTTCTGTATCTAACATATCTCAAAAACAAAACATGCCTAAGCTGTCGTCCCCGACAGCTACTCAGTGTGAAATACTCAGAAATACTCATTTCACCTCAAACCAGAGATTTTCATGTGTTTCTTTTTTTCTTCAAAACTTATTATTCTATGTTGAGAATACCTAATTTAATTCCGTTTTACCAGTTGAAGTAGTTTGTTAAGTTCATCAACAGTTCTCTTTTTACAGCGTGGTATTTTACAGCGTTCTTGTGTTTTTCTATGCACATTTATGATTAGTGGCAGGAGGGACGACTGGAATGTAAAAAGACAAATGCTGATGATCTTAAAGAATGACTTAAAAGATAAAGAGTAAGTAAAAACTTAAAACAATTTCTTCTAGTTAATCTGAGTTGATTAAAGTTGGCCTTTAGTTTCGTATCCAATGAAAATGCTAATACTCGGGGCAAATGTAGCTTTTAGCTTCATGCCGAAAATGAATATGTAACAAAATAAATAATGTAAATATTTTTACCAACCTAAGCAACTGCCAAACATTTCGAGGCAACGCAGTGGCGTAGTGTGCAGCGCAGCCGCCTCACAGCAAGATGGTTCTAGGTTCAAATCCACCTCAGAACTGGCGACTTGACCAGGTCGTACCCCAACTCTGACCCAAGATCTGAGATAGGCTCCAGCCCCCCGGCACCCTGAACAGGGTAACCGGGTCCGATGGATGGATGTCACAAGTGACTAAAGAAAATATATTGCTTAAGGTTAATTCAGAGAAAATCAAAAGTTTACTTGAGAAAAATTTATTCTATTTCTTGTAACAAAATGTTGTCAATTTCATTAGTTTATTCTAAAAATAAAAAATATACTTGGATCGAATTATAAATGACTTTTTTCCTAAGTGAAAAAAAATACTTTGCAAAGTGAAAAATGTTTCTATGGCCTTTATAACAATAAAAAGTTTTACCTTCTGTGATACAATTTTTTCTGTCTAAAATTAAAGCCTTTTTTTAAAAAAGAATGACTCATAATGTGTGCCTAACAATTTAAAATGTCAAATTGACATTTTCCAGTGTTTTATTTTTCTTCCTTATTTCAATACCTTTTTCTAAGCAGTAACTATTTGTGAGACATGTAATCTCCCGGGTATCTACTGTAAGTGTTGATCAGATGACTTCTCCTCTGGTACCTTACCCTCTCCTTCGGAGAGAAGGAGGACTTGTGATCAATTCCCACTGGTCCAGATGAGCATTTAAATGAATTAATTAGAGCTTCGGCCGAGCGATGGCTGGATATGATGCACACTATGCAAGCACTAGAAAAGACAAGCCAGTGCTTCCTGTACCCTGTCTGCACGCATCCCATCAACGTCAGCAGATCGCAGACTCCTCACCGAGAAAACAAGCCAGCTCCGAGGAGAAAGGGGGAAAAGAACATACACCACTCCGCCCACCAAACCCCAGGCTCTGCTTTTTTAAACCCACGCTCCGGCCTGTGCCCCGCCCGCTCGACTTCCTCCCCCCACCACCACCACCACTCCCCGACTCATCCACCCTTTGCCTGCAACCCTAGGCCATGAGTCCAGGCTGTGCATGACAGCTCCCAACATCCCCTGCCACAAATGTTTTCCCAAAGCATCCACTTCCATGACCCTCTCAGCAGATAAAACCTCCCCTCAACCCCTGACGGAGTGAGACGCTGACTTTTCCGAATGTGTCAACTATTTCTGGCTGGCTGGCAAGACACGGCATCCTGGCTATGTCTGCTTCCTGTGTGTGTGTCTGTGTGTGTGTTTGTACCCGCTTATGTATGTTTGAATATATTTACGTCTTTTGTTTTTATTTTTCTACATAAAGCGGGAAAAAAAAAACGGCCATGTCATTCTTCCACAACTTAATCAGGACCTACACACAGGAGAGGGCCGCGGCAGCGCGGACCTCCTGATCATGTTAATGAGGTCCCCTTGGCGATGCAGTCATTGAAGTATAATTGACTTGTTCGTCTCTTATCTTCCTAATAGACACTCTGACCCAGAGCACGTTTATTTCGCTATGAGAAATGTCAAGAAGGATTGGAAGTTTCCTCCGCGCGCCCATTAAAAACTGAAGGCATGCCACCCTGTCTCCAGCCAGTCCGCGCCGCCATTGGCTGCCTGCCTCATTATGCAGATGCCAAATGTAAATAAATGATTTGCAGATCGCTGCTGCCCCCACCATTTTACCCCCCCCTTCCCCATGTCTTCCAAAACTGTGCTCCCCTCTCTTCTCCTAGGACTGGAAAGGAGGCCAGGAAGGAGGGAGGGAAGGAGGAGAGGAAAAGGAGCACCGGGACGTTTGTGGTCTCTCCGGCGCACAGTGAAAAAAACACATAGGTAATAATTATAATAAGACATGTCCCTGACTTGAAAACCTGGCGAAGCGCATTGATGTCGTTACAGCCACGTATGTCTCCTGGCTTTCAGGACCCATCAGAATCAAAGGGGCTTCTTCGTAATGTGGAGGAACCAAGAGGCAAGCTGGGTAAGCGGGAGAAGGCCGACCGGTGACTGCGGTCACACGCTTGTGTATATGAGGGGGAACATCTGTGTATATCAGCAGCCGACATCTTCCCTGCGAGTCCACCACGTCTTCTCGGGTCATTCCCTGAGTCCCGGAGAAATTGCTTTAAGTCAAAGAGTTGTGTTCGTCGCAAATAATCTTCCTCACATTCTTCTTTGTTTCCCGGCCAAGACTTGTTTCAAAAGGGCATCTTAGAATTCTTTCATGCTGGAGACATTTTTCAACATCCTCTCATATCAAAGGCGAACGTTTAACAGGAGGTTATCATATGATGATGAGGAGAGGATGGAGAGGATGAAGAAGTGTACTTTGTTTTATGAGGCTTTTTTCTTTTTCCATTCATATCCTGACTCAAGAGTCGGCTATGCTTGAATTTCTTTGTCGGGAAGTATTTGTACGTGAAAAGTTTTATCATGGTTGTAGTTTTATTATTTTGGGTGGAAGTATTAAAATAGTATTTGTTGAAGAGCAGTATTCCTCTGACAGTCTGAGGCGAGACACACAAGCACAAAAAATAATATCTGACTAATTTCATGCAAATTCTTAACTTGATTAAGACTTGAATAAGACTTGGTTGAGACTTGATTAAGACTTGATCCCAACAATTTTATCCCTGAAAAGTTGGAGATATTAAGTAATAGTCATCGTCCGTGTTCAAAGGATAACTCAAAACTATTTCATGGATCGTTTTCCAATTTCACATCCACATAGACTTTAGTGCGAGGAAGAACTGGATTGATATTGGGAAAGGCCAGTCGCATATTTTTGCCACCAAGGGGAGCTTAGTCTCCAAACTCACCAATTTTGGGACCTCATTTCTCAATCATTGGTCCAATTCAGTCCAAATTTGGTGCATATGAATCAAATCAAGGACCTCTGTCTTGTATATATCTTATTTTACTCTAGTAGTTCATATTTTACTCAAAAAGGGGAGCTTTTTACAAAGACACACACTTTCTCCTACACAACTTCTTAACCGATTAGTCCGATTTTAATCCAAATTAATGCCATATTTGTAATATTTACTGTAATGCTTCACATTTCACTAACTAGGGGTCTTTTTGAAGAAAAAAAAACAGCTCATGTGAATTGAAACGAGGAGATCTATAATATATATTGTATATATAGTTCGTATTTTACTCATAACTTTTTGTAGAAAACTCAGTTTCTCACCTGTAACTTCCCAACCATCAGTACAACTATGTCTATATTCAACTCTAAGACCTGACACAAGGAAATCTATTTTGTTTTATTCCTGAGATCAGAAAAACTAATTAACTGTATTTATCTTCAGCATTTTGTCACTATGGGATCTGATCTTAAAGCAGACTGCTGACATCATAGAAATAGTTAGGTTGAGTGAATATCGACTTTTCGAGATCATTAAAGAGTCACATTTCATTTCAGGAGTTTGATCAGAGGGATTGCTTGCACAACGCAGGGGATTGGGGGGCTTTTTAGGGGATATACCTTTGTTTGCAGGGAAGACAGTGTGAGCCTAGTTTTACTGATGTAACATTAGTAAAACGAGGTACAACCGGTGTGATGTCCACCTCCGTAATGATGGCCAGGCTACATTCTTAAAATAAAATGATCATTTTTTGTAAAACAAAACATAACTTTGCTTTTTAATCCCATCATAACTTCATATGTTTTGGTAACATTTGCTTGATGGTATTTACTACAAATTGCTTTTCTAGTCTTTATCCCATTTGTTCCATTTTGTGGGACTGATTGACAAAATTAAGTGAAGTAAATATGATGAATGAATCTTAGAGTCTCCAGACTGTTAAACTACCTCTATATTTTATTTAAATTACACAAAAAGATGGTTTCCCCTTATATTTAATGTTCTTTATATATCCTGTCTACAAACATTTTGGGATGTTTTAGCTGAAGTAATTTAAGCCCTGAATGTGTCAGATGAAAAAAAAAGACTCACTGAAATGTTGAAGTGACCAACTTCATAATTATCTACATGCTAAAACCTACAAACTTCAGTTCCAACCAGAACCAGCCATGTGGCTCACTTTATATTTCTGATCAAAGATGGATCCTTCTCTCATTTCTCCTTAGTTAGCATCCATTAATGAGGCGACCATCGCCGCCTTGTGCGCCCCCTGAGATCTTTATCTCCTGATCAGCTCCTCCGATCGCGGCACTGGCTTTGCCTCGACTTGGCGACATCATTATAGTAATTACCACAAGCTCTAGTAGTTGCAGGCAAATCATTCTGCCGCCTTCATCTTTCCCTCCCCTCTGCAGCAGCTCCTCCGATGAGGGGAAATTACATTTTTCACCGAGCTTCTTTGCTGTCTGTATTGTGACAGCGGTCATACTCCATCACGGAGCCCCTCTCTCGGCCGTGACGATTCCACAATCGGAATAATGGTGGGGGGGGGAAAAAAACGGAAAATAAACTCGTAGCAGAGGAATCGACCTTTTTCCTCTTTCTAACTTTATCTTCTGAATAGGAGAATAGGTTTAGTACAAAGGCAACCATTCAGCTGCATTCATTTTCATCGCTTCTTATTAAATCTGGATTAATTCATATTTTGGCAGCAGTGATATGAACACAAGATAGAAAAACACTTTTCTCATTCTTAAAATTCGAGACAAATTCAAAAATGTTTGATTGACGGTTTGGTTTTTGATGATGAGAGGAACGCTTCAAGAAGCCAGATTTTCACCACTTTGCATTTATTCTGAGCCCAGAGGGCGATTATTAAAGAAAATCCTCCAATGACACAACAAATAGATCTCCCACAAACATTAGAGGAAAAAAAAAGGTTTTCCTATAATGGACTTTACCTCCAAATAACTATAAAAAAAACAACCTGTATAACAGAACAAGTGGAAATTCACTTGGTAGTGGTTTCTCTAAATAAGATGAGATGTTTAAGGGATAAGGGAGATCTATTTATAACTATATTGTACTGATATTGGGAAGTGTTCTGTCCAGGAATAAATCAGTAACACTGAATTTCTTTTTATTCTATTCAATAAAAACTAGCTTTTTGTTTTTTTGTACTACACATGTCAACTTCAGCCTCATTTCAGGTACTTTCAACTGAAGCATAAGTTGTGTAATAGTGACACTGTGGCCAGAAGACACACACAGAGGGAGTGTCCAAGCCCCTGATTATAGTATGTACACAAAATTGTCATGTTGTCCATTGTCAATTTCTACTTATTTTTTTCCTCCAGGTTGTCTCTCAACTGCTTCTCCTGCCTTCCATTTGTCAGAAACCAGCATGTCTAAACTGTTTAGCGCGTAATAACAAACATAATTAGCATATCTTTTTTCCTTGAATTATATTTTTTTCCATAAGCGGTAAAAACTGCGTTGAAGTGTTAGCTTGTGCGCAACATTTCTGAAGTGCCTGTGTGCTCGCAGTGTGCCATACTATACTCTATTTAACAGACGGACAATAAAGAGAGATGCAATTAATTCAAAACAGATAAAGGAGAACTGGTGAAAGAAAGACAGAAAGAAAACGCAAACAATAGCGGCACGATATTGTCTGAAAAACATATTTATATCAGGACCCACTTCACGCTCGAGCGGATACATGAGCTCAGGCCCGGCTGAAGTGTGGGCTTTATATCCACAGCATAAAATATACGAATTGAGGGTCTGCCCTCTCAGATGGCCGGGGTGAGGGTTTGATTGTTAAACCTGACAGTAATTTTGAAGAGCCGGCCTGATAATTTTTACACCCTGCAATTAGGTATTCAGGCCAGGGCCAATCTGGTCACTGTCTCCAGCTTCCGTTCTAATTAGCCCAAATAGAACAATTTGTTTCTCCTTTCAAAACCCAAATCATCGCCTACTGTAACAGGCATTTGGATTCAGAGGGGTGACAGCGAGTGACACTGGGAGACCTCCTGCTGCAGCTCTTCACAGCACAAACACCTCAGGACGATGTTACTGATCAGCACCACCGCCCATTCAAAGTTAATGATGCTACGTGTAGCATGTAGCTTTGGTAGGAATGATGACCCTTTCCTGAAAAGTGTTGCTTTATATACTTTTTTTCGCTTGTGTAGTGTGTACTCACCTATCATCCAACGTCAGCTGGGATAGGTTCCGGCCCTGCAATGACTCGGAATATATGCGGTTACAGAAGATGACAGATAATATACATGTGTGTTTGTATTTTTAATATTTTCACTTTTATTTTGAATATGTGTACATATCATATATATAAATATATATATATATATATATATACATATATACATATGAAATAAATATACATACATATTCAAAGTAAAGCATATATATTTATTCTTTTATTTTGAATATGTGTACATATAAAATTATATATGTATATGTATGTATATATATATATATATTCAAAAAAATTTTGCGATTTTTGCAATTTTTGCGATTTTTATTTCTGTTTCCATTGTTACAAATTAGACATGACTCATTGTGGTGTTTGGTTTGGCTTCAGGAATCGATCTCGAATACTATTCAATATTCTTCATAGAACTTATACAGTGGTGCCCTTTGATATTTGGGTACTTTTATGATTCGTGTTTACTTTGTTACCATGGTTACAAATAGAATTTTGCCTCGTGTGAATTGAATTTTTCTCAGACGTACACAACTCCCATGAATGTATCATTTTATTTAATCAGGTACAATCATACAGAGTAAAAAGTATAGAAATGGAGGGATAATTTGGTATTTGGAGACAATTCATTTATTTTTCTATGTTGAGTTGTAGGTTTTTTTCTTATTCAAGTAATACGAATTTCCTTTAACAGGGACAAGTAACATAATAATAATTTCTATTCAAGGGTCTGTCTTCAGTAAAATATTCCTATGGTTGAGTCCTGACTATTTCATTCTTGTTTATTTCATCATCATGGGTAATTTGTTAAAAAAATTTCCGATTTCACTCTACGTGACTCAGTTAATTTCTACTGGACATTGCATTGCACTTAAAAACAGAATATATTAACATGTAGACATCCTCTCATTTATCCAGAGAAAAAAGGTTATTATTTTAACTTTGTGAATAACACAAATAGTTCCTAATGAAACATCTGTGGCGGATGATATTGGCAGAACCGAGCTGCCTCACAGGTCGGTCCCTCCGAGAACTGCCTGTGCACAAATAATGAGAAAAATGGCGGAACAAGAAAAAAATCTGTTGCATAGCTTGAAATAAATAAAACGTTATTGAGCTGCTGTGAAGTTGAGTCTGCAGCATGAATGAAGTCCATCAGTCCTGTCCTTTTGTAATGGTTTTATTTGTCAGCGAAGGATAACTAATAGCGTGCACGCAGTGTGTTCACATGTCACCCACCGTCATTACAGAGTTGTCCAAAGAGAGAAGATCGGAAGTATGTTTGAGGCAGAGGCTGGACGTATTCTGATGTTCTCTTCTAAAGACCATGACTGAAGTCAAACATGACATGTTGCTCATCAGTTGTGTGATTTCAGCATGTTCTGGTCCCAGCTCGCCTCGTCCTCCTGCTCTCGCCTCACCCATAGGGACCCTTTAGGATTCGTGCAAAGAAGTCCCGCCATAAAGTTGTTCTGAAAGATACTTAATGTTCTTAGCAAGAAAAATAAATCAATGAAAGATTATTTCCTTGCATGTTTTATTTCACACACATAATTAATTCAATATCTTAGACACTCTGAATTTTGAAGTAAAATGATAATTTTTTTTGCTAAAGCATGTTTTTAAACAATTAGAAAACTCAATTTTAAGTCACTGTTACTACCTTCATTATATAGTGAAATGGCACAGCTTGTGTTTAGAAAACTATTTGAACCTTTCTAGACTGTTTTGGTTGTATAAGTGACATAATTCTGTTCAGTAAGTCCTCACATGCTATAAAATGCAGAAAAAAATTATAAATCCTTCTCAATAAATATGATTTTTCAATAGCCATGGTTAATGCCTCCTTCTATATGACCCTATGGTGTACCTCAGGGCTCCATCTTTGATCCCTTACTCTTTAGCATATAAATGCTGCCACTAATCGGATTATAAAGAGGGTCAGTCACATCTTTCAATAAGAGATGGAGACACAAAAAGTGCTCAACCAAACGGTTGAGAAGGACATCAAACGGTTAATGTCTGTCTCAAACGGTCTGCTTTAATGCTCTGGAGTCTAGAATCCCACCGGTGTGATCATAAACCCATTAAACATGCTGTTTTTAGGTATAGGGTGAATACCTAAAAACAGCATGTTGGTTTTAGCATGTAAAACATTATTTATTGTGCTATATACTGGCTTGTTGTCGTGGTATATGTCAACATGACCTTTGACTCAAGAGGCTTAATCGTAAACCGACACGGTGAGGTTCAGGAAAAGACCTGCCTAGACCTATGTTGTTTTCCCCGACAGCCAGGCTATATCCTCGCATAATCCCCAATCCCCTTACTGTTACAAGCAATCCTGCTGATTGAACTCCTCAAATTAAATGTTTCATTTAATTTTGTAAAAGTCTTTACCACGGTATTTTTAATAAGAAAAAAGTGAGTAAATGTGAGCTATTCAATTAAAATATGGGTGAAGTATGATATAAACAAGATTTGTCTCCTCAAGTAGATTCATGTGCACCTAATTTGGACCAAATTGGTTCGATGGTTGAGAAATTATGGCCCCAAAAGTTTTGGAGATATAGTTCTTTTATTGTTGGAAATATAACACCAACCTTCGCCTCACACTATGTCTCTCAGCACCATGGGTGATCAGGCCTTCTGTTCTGCTGCCCCTCGTCTGTGGAATGCCCTCCCTGACCATCTCAGGGCTCCACAGACGACTGACACATTGAAAAAAGGACTTAAAACTTTGCTTTTTAGCAGAACCTATAACTTAATTAACATTGCTGCTTTTTGGTCAGGTCTTATATAGTTATTATTTTTATTTCTTATTGATGCTTTTATCTGCTTTTACTTTGTAGCACTTTGAGATTTGATCCAAATGTAAAGTGCATTATAAATTAAATGTATTATTATTATTATTATTATTATATGTACCAAATGTGGACTTAATTGTACCGACGGTTGAGAAATAATGGCAAAAAATATCACTTTAAATATTTCTGTCAATTCAATTAAAGACAGTTCCCAGCAAGAAGTCAATGACAATGGCAGAAAAAAAATTAACCTTTTAACAGCAAAAAACCTGGAGTGGATCCCAAATCATGGTGGGACCCCCTCTGCTTTGACTGGTTGGATGAGAGAGAAGTCAAGTCAAGGTTTATTTTTCTAAAACACATTTACAGCAACTGCAACGAGTTAACCTAAGTTCTGTTTTAACTGCATTTTTAAAAGTTTCTGTGTTTTCGTATAAGTGATTAAGCTGATTTGTTTTATTCATTTTTTTTTAATATCAATGATTATTTCTCTATGTAAATGTTTATTTCAGACCAAGAGATGTCACTTCCTGTTCAGCAAACATGTCACTTCCTGTTCAGACAGCGAGTGACCTTAAAAGGCCATCGCATGACTGAATGTAAGTCTCTCTCTCGCTCTATGGACCGAACATTTTAATGAATGTTTAAAGCCACGTTATCAACTGATCAATGTCAATAAGCTTCAAGAAATCTAATTTTCAGTTTATTCTCATTTGTGTTTTTGGCATAGTTCTATTTGTAAGTTATGGTTTGTTACATGTTTGTCTTATTTTTAGTTCTGTGTTGTTTGATGTTGTTTTCCTGGTGTCCAAATATCCTTAATGAACTAAATGAGTAAAAGACAAATCGGATAATCAATTCAGTTAAATAGAGTAAGATAAAAGGATCAAAGACAATAATAAACTCAACTCAAGAAAAAAAAAAAAAAACACAGGGGGAAAAAACGCTGTATTTTTGATAAAAATTTAAAAACATCAAGGTTCTGTTCAGTTCTAATTTGCTCCATACCTGCGCACAGGAAGTCATGGTAGTCCATCTGCGAGAAAAAGAAGGCATGAAAGACTTTCTCAAAATTAAGGGAGAGAGGATAGAGTACGAGGGAAAGCAAGGTGAAGGAAATGATTAAATCTTCTCATAAGGGAAACGGAACGCGAGTGTTTGCGTCTCTGACCAGGACTGGAAGATGGTTATATAAGGGGAGGAGCCTGACTCCCGTTCTAGGGACGAGAACGGGATCCTGGAAATCCTTCAAGGTTCAATCCGAAGCAACTGGGCCTCTGGTTTAAAGCTGCTTCGGACTCAACGATGAAGGATTATCATGACCTTAATGATGAGGATCTACACAAACATACTGCATCATGGGAGCACAGTGTTCCATACAGATAGCATGCTGCTATGAGTTTTTTAAGACGTGTGACGGTGCCTGAGCATCAAAGGGCTTTGTGTGTGAGGAGAATGATTTTGAAACTGATTCTTGATTCTTCTATGATCTCTTACACATTTTTCTTTTTTTCAGTGCAAACTCTGAAGCAGTAGAAGTCGGCCCGATCATATATTAACATTTTATTCTGAGTCACATGACCACATGGATCGGAAGTTAGGCCAAGCTGCCACGCATAATCAAAACATCATGAAACGTCTGTGTGTTATATGTTATATTCACTAAATGAAGCATTAAAAACGGCGCATCACTTTAACGTGTCCTCCGTAAACACTTCCGTTGTGTCACGGTTTTTGCAGCGCTCCTGTGTTGTGAATTTGAAGAAAATGTTTACTGCACGCATGATGTCATAATGATGAAGACGTTTTCTTGATTTACCAGAGCTTCGTCTATTTTCATGTCTTTTTCTTAAGTTGCAGTGCGTTGGCACCCGTGGGCCACAGTTCTTAAGACGCCGATGCTTCTTCCTGAAGAAGACAATGAGGAAACACGTGCTGCAAACATAAACAAGAATACAAATAAGCAAAAACTGTGATTCAGCGTCGTCACCGCTGAGACGCACCGTTGCGTTTGTCAGACGCTGACCTTTGCACTTTGATTGAGAAGCTTGGAATCCGACCACTGGTGCTGGTAATCACTGCTCCAAGGCTGAGCAAGTGCCTCAATGTAAGAGGGCATGTTTGTTTCTTTTTGTGCATCGGTGTTGTTGTGTTTTCATTTGTGTATGAATAGATGATGACCGTGGGGGTGCACGTGTCCTTGAGTGTGTGCATGCGCGTGTGTGTGTGAGCGGCGGCGTGTGTTGAACATGTGCTGGCGTTCTCAGAGGAACAGCAGGGCTCTAATAAGGACTAGTCCTAGATGGCAGCTGGTAAACTCTGTCCTCAGAATAGGTGTCTTTTATTCATACACAAAGGAATGCAAATTAGTCCCAGTGCCGAGTAGACACTGAGAACGGGCCCACATGGCACACACACTCTCCGTCAGGCGGGCTTTGAGAGTAGCACCGCAATGCAACTTCCCTCCATCAAAAGAAAAAACAAGCAGGACTAATGACAAGCCCACCCGCACAAATGTTTCTGTTTTTTTGTTTGTGTGTAGGTGTGTGTGTAGGTGTGTGTGTGTGTGTGTGGGTGTGTGCGTGTGTGTGTGGGTGTGTGCGTGTGTGTGTGTGTGTGTGTGTGTGTGTGTGTGTGCGTGCGTGTGTCTAAGCACGTGTGGACAACAAAGGTCATTTTCAACCATGACAACATAAAGTCTGGTAGAACTCTCACGCACACGATGAAAGAACCTAATTTTAAAACCCCACCAGAGCAACGTATGGAGCCCCCACTGGTGGCCTCATCGCTGCTCCTGAGTTTTTCTTTCAAAACCTCTCCTGCTTTTCCACCGCAGCAGCTCTGAGACTGAGAATACCGTTCATTTATTGATTATTGATTGGCTGTCGTTTTATTGATTGCTGCATTCAATCCCTTTGAGGGTAACCCCTCTCCACTGCCTTATGTTACGTGTGTGTGTGCTTGTGTTTGTGTTTGTGTGTGTGTGGGTGTGGGGTGGGGGGGTGGGGGGATTTTGTGTGTGTGTGTAAGTGTGTGAGTGCGTGTATGTGAGTGTGTGTGTTTGTGTGTGTTTGTGTGGGATTGTGTGCACTTGGGGCTTGAGTGTGCCTGTTTGTGTGTGTGTGTGTGTGTGTTTTGTGTTTGTGTGTGTTTTTGTTTTTGTGTTTGTGTGTGTTTTTGTTTTTGTGTTTGTGTGCGTGTGTTTGTTTGTTTGTTTGTTTGTGTGTGTGCTTGTTTTTGTGTTCGTGTGTGTGTGTGGGGTGGGGGTGGGGGATTTTGTGTGTGTGTGTAAGTGTGTGAGTGTGTGTGTGTGTGTGTGTTTGTGTGGGATTGTGTGCACTTGGGGTTTGAGTGTGCCTGTTTGTGTGTGTGTGTGTGCTTTGTGTTTGTGTGTGTTTTTGTTTTTGTGTTTGTGTTTGTGTGTGTGTGTTTGTTTGTTTGTTTGTGTGTGTGCTTGTTTTTGTGTTCGTGTGTGTGTGTGGGGTGGGGGTGGGGGATTTTGTGTGTTTGTGTGGGATTGTGTGCACTTGGGGTTTGAGTGTGCCTGTTTGTGTGTGTGTGAGTGTTTGTGTGTGTATGTGTGTGTGTGTGCGTAAGTGTGTGAGTGCGTGTATGTGTGTGTTTGTGTGGGATTGTGTGCACTTGGGGTTTGAGTGTGCTTGTTTGTTTGTGTGTGTGTGTGCTTGTTTTTGTGTTCGTGTGTGTGTGTGGGGTGGGGGGGGGGATTTTGTGTGTGTTTTTGTGTGTTTGTGTGGGATTGTGTGCACTTGGGGTTTGTGTGTGTGTGTGTGTGTGTGTGTGTGTGTGTGTGTGTGTGTGTTTGTGTGTGTTTGTGTTGGACCACCCTCTCCCACTGATCCACCTGTATCCGATCGTCTCGTCGACCCAGCAGGAAGCTGCTGCAGGACTTACTTCTTAGTGTCTTAATTGCGCTGAATTTCAGAATACATACCTTAAGGGTCTAGGGAGGCTGGAGCCTGTAACAGCAGACATTGGCAAGGTCCCGGAGAATTTGAACCAAGAACCCTCCAGTTGTTTTTCCTTCTAACAAATCAAGCAGGTGAAGGTTTGGATTCAGGTCAACTCAAACTGGAGACTAAAATTAATTTAAGGACCTTGATCTTGAATAACCGTTTTTTGGGTCGTACGAAGCAAATCTAACAAATGTTAGTATTTCTGTCTCGTTTACGGCTCATTATGACTTTTTGACTTTGGAGTGAAAAAAAAGACCAAGGTTCTCTTAGTAATACGAACGTGAAAGATGAAGCAGCTGCTCTTTCTTAATAACAACACTGTCATTTCTAAGATTGTGAAAATGAAAAGTTGTGGAACTGGTCATATTTTAAAAATAAAGGAAAATAAGGACATATTTTATAATATGCAAACTACTGTCTAAAATCTCAGGGGAAGAAAAACGAGTAGAAGTCGATATCTTTTTTGTAAAAACTGATATCTGAGAAAATATTTAGAAAATAAAACTGAGATTTTGGAACTGATGAATTAAGCCTTTAATTTCTGGCTCAACTGTTTGGTTCGGCTAACTTTGAGTTACTTATATATTGTTGAACGATGTGACCGAACTTTAAAATATGAACTTTATAATATGAACCAGCGGCAGCATCTGTATGCTAAAGAGTAAGGGGCCAAGGACAGAGCCCTGTGGGACCCCACAAGTCAAAGCAGCCAACGAGGAGGAAGAATTAAACATATCTATTGACCAAGTCTTATTTGATAAATTGGATAAATTAAACCATATCAGGACTTTCGAAACATACAAACAGAATTTAAAAAAAAGGTGAAATTATTTATAACATTTTTTGTTCACAGTTAAAAAACATCTCAAGTATTTTTTAAGCTGTGGCTACAGCGTTTCAAAAAAGGTTGATATTAATCAAATAATATAACTTTTATTTTAGTACAGAGGACAGCAGATGCTGGTTAGAATAAAAATTGTAAATTGTAAGCATTTTTTTTTCAATTTATACTATTTATTCCAATTAATGAAATGAACATTGAGTTTAAATTGTCTTTGAATTTATAGTTTTTAGTTCCAGTTACATCATTTTCAGCCAAGTATATTTTAAACACAAAATGTGAGTTTGACAAACACAAAAACAACATTTTATTTTATCATATTATCTAGTTTTCTTAAACATGGGTTACTTTTGTGATACGAAACACATCTAAAAAAAATACTTAAATCCCCGAAAAAGTCAGTTATATAACGGAATTGTCATTGTGTCCGCCGCAGATACTTCTTGTTAATGCGATAACTCAAAAAACTGTTTATATTTTTCAGCAATATACCCTCGCTGTCGGGCACGACAGCATAGGCCTATTTTTTTTAAGTAAAAAATAAGACTCATTTCCCTGAAACAAGTTTTTTTTTTTTTATACTTCTATGAAATTCCTTTTTTGCAGTGAAGTTGGACGTGGGAACCAATTGAGCATTCAACTGGCAAAACAGATCCTTTTTTTTTTAGCTGGAAACCCTCATTCCTAAATGGAGCCACTGGATCTTTCAGGAAGAGAAAAGAGAAAATGTTCCAACAGCATTTCGGTCAATTTGGTCTGTACCACGTGAGATCCATGTATTTTTTTTCGGTGTTAGGAGGAAGTGAAAGGAAGCCCATGATGGGTATCTGCAGCATGGTGCCGTATAGAAAAAGAATTAAGAATCCCCAGAATAGCGTGAATAGATATTCTGTCAGAAGCAGCAGTGAACGTGACCCGGCGCGAGGCCAGTCGGGCTTCAAAGGGTGCCAGCTGTTTGCTCAAACTGAGGGGGGGGTTGAAGGAGAGGAACGAGTGGGCCTGAAAAGAAGAGATTGAGATGACACGTCGGATCCCCAGGAGTGTCACTTTGTGTAATAGGTGAGTGGCGGGTATTCATCTACCTCGAGAGGGAGACGGAGAGAATACTCTACATGAACTTCAGTGAGACTTCAGTAATTACCTATTACTGCACATATGGATGAGAAGGCCCATGAGAGGACTTGAGACGCGCCGGGCTCTTCCTCCATCTGAAATCCACCTCCGGGGTGACTTCAAGAACATCTCCGTAATGCTCCAAGACAAAAGTCTCATTACAGGTAATTATGGACTGCCTATATTTCTCAACCCCCTCCTTTTTCTTTTTTTTTCTGCAAAGGCCCTTCACCTCGCCCTCGCTTTCAACAGGAGGAGCGGCCCAGAGGAAGGAAGCCGGGATGGAGCCAGGGGGGGGGAGGTGATGGGGCTATTACCTGGGAGCAGACCGTGATCATGGCCACTGACGCTTTACTGCACTTCCATTCATGTGGAGTGGCTCACTTGTGGGCAGCAATTACCCACCAAATGATCCAAACTGGGCCTGTGATGAAGAAGCGGGACTGAGCGACTGTCTGCACAGTTCTTCTCTGCTTGTGTGTACCGTATTGTCCTATATGCTTTTAAACAGAGCAGTGTGTGTGTGTGTGTGTCTGTGGGTGTGTGTGTGTGTGCGTGTAGGTGTGTGTGTGTGTAGGTGTGTGGGTGTGTGTGTGTGTGTGTGTGTGTGTGTGTGTATACTACAAAGGACATTTAATCTCATATTTAACTATATTTTACTAATACAGGGACGTTTTGTGTCTCAGAATCAGCCAGAAATACTTTCTTTTTTTTTTCTTTACATATTCACTCCGTATCACTTTTATTTGTTTTGTTTTTATTGTAAAAATCTGCATTTTTTCTTGATTTTTTTTCTTTTCTTGATTTAATCCTATACTCCTTAGCCAGTTAATACATTTCCCTTGTAGCGAGTTATAAAGTTTCTATCTACTTTGTAGTAACACAGTTCTAGATTTAAGACCGTGACGACTTTGAAATGAGATTATAAAGTTATATTTAAGCATTTTAAGAGGAAATTTGTCTTTAAGTTACCTGGAAATACAAAATTTGAACTTTCAAGATATTTTCAAGATTCTTTGACTGAACATGTTCAGGTGCCTCAAAAGGAATCCTTATATCTCAGTGAAATGTTCCTTATTCATTGATTGTGTCTTAAATCAAATGCAATAAGATATTTTGAAAAGAAATTAGACAAATGCTCTCGGTAAGATTTAGAGATTTTGCAGTGCGCTCTCATTTATAGTGTTGTTTGTAATGTTTATAGGGATGTTTATAGCATTTATAGTGTTGATTATAATAATAATAATAATAATATTAATAATAATAATAATAATAATAATAATAATAATAATACATTTAATTTATAATGCACTTTACATTTGGATCAAATTTCAAAGTGCTAAAAGATAAAAGCAGATAAAAGCATCAATAAAAAATATAATAATAACTATATAAAAACATGACCAAAAAGCAGCAATGTTAATTAAAGTTATAGGTTCTGCTATAAAGGAAAGTTTTAAGTCCTTTTTTAAATGTGTCAGTCGTCAGTGGAGCCCTCAGATGGTCAGGGAGGGCATTCCACAGACGAAGGGCAGCAGAACAGAAGGCCCGATCACCCATGGTGCTGAGCTTAGTCCGGGGAAGGAGGAGGCGGTATGAGTGGGTAGAACGGAGGGATCGTGTTGAGGTCAG
>VRLP01003705.1:0-59910 GCA_009660295.1 Lophius piscatorius | reverse complement strand
CTCTCCTGTGGAACCATCTTCCAATCTTGGTTCGGGGGGCAGAGACCCTCTCTACATTTAAAAGTAGGCTTAAAACTTTCCTTTATGATAAAGTTTATAATTAAGGCTGTCATAGGCAAGCTCTTAACTATGCTGCTATAGGTTTAGACTGCTAGGGGATCTCCCATGATGCACTGAGCTTTTCTCTCTTCCTCTCTCACTGTCGCTCTTTATCCATCCCTCTCACTTTAATGCATGTTACTCTATTAATGCATGTTACTATCTTGACTTCTTCCCTGGAGCCTTTGCGCTTTCACAACCTGTAAAGTCACATGGTTGGCGATTGCCTCTGCTGCTGTGGACCTGCTTGATGTCCACTGATCACAAGATGTTCATGACTATTATCGTATTGTATTCCCCCATAAGCTATTGGTAAATGTTACATTACTATTAATGTTATTATCAACCTGGGATCCATGCTGCCGCCGCGGCTGAACTGTTTTCTTTTGGCGGGGGGGGGTTCTCGCCACTGTAGCCAATTCTTGGTCACGGAAGAATTTGTTGGGTCTCTGTAGATAATTATATAAAGAGTTTGGTCTAGACCTGCTCTTTCTGGAAAACACCTTGAGACAACTGTTACTTGAATTGGCGCTATATAAATAATGATTGATTGATTGATTGATTGATTGATGAAGGGAAACCCTAGTGACCTTTTCGCCAGAAGCTACATCCATTATTAAATTATTTTAACAACTCTCATGTTTCACCCGCACAGGTGTCTTACATTTACATGGTTTATGTTCGCTGTCCAAAGGGGTGCTTCACTGGTCCTGTTGCATGTCATCGGTTCAGCCATGTGTCTCCTGTCCAGATGTGTGTTAGTGGTCCTAGTGGTGTGTGTCTCCTCTCCAGATGTATGTTACTGGTCCAGGTAGTGTGTGTGTCCTGTCCAGATGTGTGTTACTGGTCCAGGTAGTTTGTGTGTCCTGTCCAGATGTGTGTTACTGGTAAAGGTAGTGTGCGTGTCCTCTCCAGATGTATGTTACTGGTCCAGGTGGTGTGTGTCTCCTGTCAAGATGTGTGTTACTGGTCCTAGTGGTGTGGGTCCCCTGTCCAGGTGTGTGTTACTGGTCCTAGTGGTGTGGGTCCCCTGTCCAGGTGTGTGTTACTGGTCCTAGTGGTGTATCTGTCCAGTTGTGTATTACCTGTACATGGTGGTCTCAGCTTTGCTTTGCCAGGCCTCGGCCTGAAGGTGGTGACAGATGGAGTGGGTGTGAGTAAAGAACTCTGTGTAGGTGTTAAATGCCACTGTGTCCATACCAGCGGTACACCTGCTGACCTCTGACCCCTCAGGGCATGATGGAAAATCTTTACCTGAGCTGGAGAGAGGTTTTATAATTTAATTCAAATCTTTAGTAAGACAATCCAGAATCACAACAATATTTGATGGCCAGAGTTTAAACTTTAGACATAAACAATAATAAATATTCAATATTAGTTTTATTATTAACCACCCTTAAATAATTATTTATGTAATAAACCAATTCCATTCAAATGCCACCTGTATCTTTGTGTTCCATTTTTAATCTGAACATGTTTATGAACTTGTAACATGATACTGCAGGTCTTCAAAGTAGTAGAAAATGTATTATTTTGGACCAAAAGTATTTTAAAAGCACTGATAAACCTGTAAGGAAACATGCTACTGTCATATTACTCTTACTCAAATTCCTCTGCAAGTATTTATACTTGTACTGTATACTTTCCTTAATTTAACACAAAAACCTGTTTAAAATATTCTTACATGAAATGTTTTATACATAGGAGTATTTGGGCCAGGGATAAGAAAAGAAAATGAGGAAGAAGATTTGTTTTCCATATTACATTTTAAGAAAACAGTCAAAATGTCGACAATAGAGTCAACATGACAAGAAGCAAGTCGAACTAAATCAGAGGAGAAAAGTTTTTTTTAGTCTGCATTTCAAGAATTAAGTGGAAATATGGATTCGTATGACAAGCCGAACTCATACTGCATTGCCATTAATGGTTGCATTGATGGTTTTTAGTCGCTACGTTGTGTGGAAGGCCTTCAGCACAAACACGACTCCAAAGTTATAACGGACTACTTTATCACATCTATTGCACGCGTGGAGGATTCCAGCAGCGACTGCGCACTGACAGTGGTACATAAATGCAAAATAAAAAAAAATAATAAAAACTTCCTTTGATTTAGTTCGACTTTACGCTCAAAAATGTTACTTTTTTTCTCGAAATGAAATATCAACTTCTTTTTTTTTTTTTTTCTTATCCCCGGCCCTAATATTCCTTCGTAGTTTAATTTACTATAACAGCTTATGAAAGTTTTTTTTCGGTTTCAATTAAATTGGCTTTGACGGACCAGCAAATGACAGCTGGGCATCTTCACATGTGAAAAGTTGGTTTGGACGGAGCAACAAACGACACCAACAATGAAGTTAAGGCTCGTCTACCTGATCAGGTGACACTCGGTAAATCGGAGCGCGAGTCTTCTCTGACTCTCCGCCGTCAGCTCCCTGCAACGCGTGTCCAAGTGCTCCAGGGCTCGCGCCCAGCAACCTCCGTACCGGGGATGAGCCGCGAGGTTCCGCACGCGCCTCAGCTCCGTCCATCCCTGTTGAAGGTCCGGAGAGGATCCGGATCCTGAGGTGAGTCCCAGAAGCAGCAGCAGCAGCAGCAACACCTGAACTGCCATCTTCACTTGTCTGACGTCACCCAATCAGAGAGGCCGGTTTTCACCTGCTCAGAGGTTACTGACAGGTCATGTGTCTCATTCATCCGTATGAGCCTTGAGACAGAGCTCGGACCTCAGGACCAAAGGTGACCGGTCTTTTTTTTTAGTCAGGGCTGCTCAGTTTCACCCTTTTAGACACTTCTTAAAACACATCATTTCAAGGAAGCTTTTTAGTAATCTTATTTCTCTCCTATTGGTTCTTGTTACTTGTGATTGTTTTTCTGTCATCGTTGTTGTCTTTAAACTGTTTTGTCCCGTTAAGAACTTTGTTTTGTTAAGTGCTATACAAATTTTTACTATTATTGTTCAGTAGTTACATTTTGTCTCATCGGCTGAGAAGAGTTTTAAATTGACAAATCAAAAACAATGAAGTAAACAGTCAGTTGATTTAAAGACACACCCCTCAAAAGTCTGAGTTCATTTGTGTTTCAGGTTCATTCTCATCATGATTCTTCACCTGAGCAGATGACACGACTTTACTCTGCTATTGATCACATCTATAATCAAAGAGCGTTAGAGCTGCTACTCCTTCTGGTCCTCATGCTAAGCTAAGCTAAGCTGTTTCCTGGTGTTCATAACGTTGGGGCTAAGCTAATACGTTTGGCTCAATTTAGTTTTTCGCTAAGCTATGCCACTTTGTTTCACTCTGGTTACAGTTTCTTACGCTAAGCATGTTATAAGCTGTTTCCTTCCTCTTAAAGTCTTTATGCCATGCCAACTAGTTTCCCTAAGTTTAAAGTCTTTACGTTAAGCTAAGCTGCTTCCCACTGTTTGGTCTTAATGACAAGCAAAGCTGTTTAAAGCGTTGATGTTATGATAACCTATTGACAACATTGATGCTAAGCAAAGCAGTTTCCCTCTGGTTACAGTCCTAATGCTAAGGTAAGCTGTTTACATCTATTTACAGTCTTTATGTTAAACTAACTTATTTATCTCTGTTGACAACACTGATGTTAAGCTAAGCTGTTTCCCCACTAGTTAGTCTTTATTATAAGTTTACCTGTTTTAATCTATTTGATCCTCAGCTAAGCTAGCTGTTTCGCCGTTATCAATATTTATCTTGGATGAGCTAACCTGTCCTCTGTTCATTGTCATTATGCTAAGCTAAGTTGGCTGTTTTCCTCTTTCTTCTTGGCATTGACCTAAATTAGAGTCAAACTAGTTGTTCCCCTGTTTCTAGTATTTATACCAAGATAACTGTTTTCCTGTTTCCACCTTATAGACTAGTTGACAGAGTTGTTACCCCCAGGTTTCCAGTAATCATGCTAAGCTAAGCTAGCTGTTTCACTGCGTTTCAAGTTTTGGTGCCAGTCGTCCCCACTATTTCCTCTATTCTCAGTCTTTAGGCCCAGCTATGTTAGCTGTTTCCCTTCTCCAGTGTTTATGAAAGTTACCGCTTTCCCCCAGTACCCACCTTGATACTAAGCTGAGCTAAGCTAGCTCTTCCTGTATGTTTTCAGTCTTCATATGAGCTAGCTGTTTACACGTTTACATAGAACTTCTTTCGAGTTCTATGCTTAGCTAAATTGCATTATGTTCTGTCAAATTTCTGTGCTAGCTAGACTTACTGTCATTTTTTTTCAAGTCATCATGCTAATTTAGCTGTTTCCGCTGTTTCATGTTTTTGTTCTAGTCAAGATAGCTGTCACCACTATTTCCTACTATTGATATTAAGTGAAACTAGCTGTTTCCCAATTTCCTATCTTAATCGTAGTTGAGCAAGACTTTTTTTTAACACCTGTTCATTTTCTCTTTATGCTGAGAGACATTAACTCTTTTCCTTTTGCCAGACTTAGTATTGACCTAAATTAGACATCTTACCGGTATCTACACTACTTTATGCTCATTGAGCTAACCGTTTGCTAAGCAACAGTTTTCTTCAGTGTTAATGCTTTCGAGTCAAAAAAAAAATCAAATATTTTCAGTGCTAATACTAAGCCTACATTTTCTTTTTTTCCAATCCTAATTCTAAGATTTTCCTTATTTACGGTCTTCATGCTAGCTGAGCAAAACCGACCGTAGTCTTAATGAATGCTGAACAAACAGTTTTCCTTGCTACGCATTTTAAAAATGAGCTAAGCTAATTAGCTGTTGGCTGTAATGTTATATTGAAAAGCAGGGTCATCTGACCATTTGAATGTTTTTTTGTTTTTTTAAATATGGCCTCTGACCCATCGTCTTGATTCTGCCTCCCTACCTGTCTACCCGATAGTAACGCCAGCTAAGTGTGATGATGTTATGGTGGTGTGATGTCACAAGGCTCCTCCTCCTCCTCCGTGAAACAGGAAGTGACACGTAAGGGACAACAAACGCTTTAGTTAGAAACAAAATAGAAACAGGTAGAAACTAGTTTGTCTACAGAGGCGGCTCATCTTGGACACTAGCAACGATGACGTCACCACAGCGTCACGACTACGTCTAAAAACAACATGGCTGACACGGTGGTTGCTGGCAAGACGCACAAGGTTATAGGCACTAAAACTCTGGAACATGCAACATGGCGGCCGGTTGAGTCCTGTGGAGGGAGTCCGTCACAGAGGGGGTGTAGTTCCTGAACAGAGCGGTTGGTACGCAGAGGGTGGGCCCTCACGTGAGGTCCGTCTGGAAGGCAGCGTGAAATATGATGCAATCGAAAACACTCTTTTTGATAAAACACAGAAGTGAACCGCAACTCTCATGAGGCACTACACCAAACACCAGCCAATCAGAGTTTCAGTTTTCTTTTCACACGTTCTGCCTCAGTTTGGGATGAATTCAGTAATCATGACGATGGGTCTAATTGACGGTCGCTTTTGCGACACGGAACTCTTTTGTCATAGAAAAACACTTTTGAGAACTTAAGATTTCAATGTTTAAACTGTTAAAAATTGTTATTGTCAAGTCATCCCCATTTTTACATATTTAATTCTATATATTATTTATTATATTTATTGGTACCTTATTATTATTTATTTGATTGTCATTTGTTAGTTTATGGTCAGTTTGTCTTTTTTTTTTTTTCCTCCAAATTGAGTTTTAAATTTCCTAATTATGCATGAACTGATGTTCGTGTCTTAGGTCTTTTTGTGTGTTTGTTTTTTTTACATGAGTTATACTGTATCTATTTATGCTGTATCACCTCGTTTGTATTTTTTTGGGAAAAAAATTTTAAAAGACGTTTTCCTGGGGATTTGCATCTGTCTGATCGGTCGCTACATCACTAACATTTTAACAGCAGCCTTGTTCAAGTGCTTGCGCTGGATGGCGTGTGGAAGTTTAACCTCACATTATATTCATGAATGTCACCATATGATAACTTGAGCTTAGTCGCCAATACAAATCCGCAAATATTCATCATACATCGCCAGAAACGTTAGCACAAAACCAGCGAAAATTAAGGGCGCTGACATGATCACCTGATATCACATAAGAAAATTTGTATCAAATAACAAAATTTGAAAACGTAAGCTCCGCCTACTGAATCTCAGTGCACTGGGAAAAATTCCCTTTAAAAATAAGTTAAAAAAAATTAATACAAGGGTTGTTTTTTTTAATAAGTAATACCAAACAATCTGCCAATAAAAAGCAATAAAACAGTAGAAAATAAGTAGAAAAAGTCTTGAAAAAAGACACAGATTTTTAAATTAGCTGGGAAGTCTCATTTTGAGTTATATATTATTTGTATAAGGAAGTGCTGTGTCTCAGAAAAACCCAGTATTGCTGAAAAATGTGCAATCACCCTTCAAAAGTAGCTTTCTTTTTTGTTTCCATCTATCTACAGATGCATTTCAACAAATTAGAATATCGAGAAAAAGTTTCCATCACCTATTTAAGAAAGATGAAATTTAATATATTCTAGAATCATTACACGTAAACTAAAATGTTTCAGGCATTTTTCTAATCTAATTTAAGAGAATTATCCCTAAAGCAAAAAAAGAAATAACTAACTACCTCAAGGTGAAGAGGCTGGCTGTTGGCAGAGTGCCGTATGGAGGCATACGAATGAAAAATGGACAAGAGGGCAAAATTGTGGAAGGAAAAAGGTTCACAAGCAACAGGAACGACCCCAGCCTTGAGAGGATTGTCAAGAAAAGTCGATTCAAGAACTTGGGAGAGCTTCACAAGGAGTTGACTTAGGCTGATGTCAGTGCATCAAGAACCACCACACACAGATGTCTTCAGGAACTACAGGTGTCACATTCCCAATATCAAGCCCCTCCGGAACCGGAGGTCAGAAGCGTCTTATCTGGGCTAAGGAAAAAAAGAACGGGACTGTTGCTCAGTGGTCCAAAGTCCTCTTTTCCGGATGAAAGTAAAGTTTGCATTTCATTCCGAAATGATGGTCCTAGAGCCTGGAAGAAGAGAGACAGAATCCAAGGTGTTTTGAAGTGTCCACAGTCTGTGATGACTTGGGGTGCAATGTCATCTGCTGGAGTCAGTCCAACGTGTTTTATTAAGTCCAAAGTCAACACAGCCGTAGCCCAGATTCTGACGAGCTTTATGGAGAGGTCGACTTCCTTTTCCAGCAGGACGTAGCTCCGCCCACAGTGTCAAAACTACGGACAAATAGTTTGCTGATCACAATATTTCTGGGCTTGATTGGCAAGCCACCTCGTCTGTCAAAAATGGTCAAGAGGAAGAAGAGAAACACCCGACCCAAAAATAAAGACAAGCTGAAGGCCACTATCAAGGCAAGCTGGGATTCAGTAACACCTCAGCAGATCCACAGGCTGATCACATCCATGACACGCCGCGCCACATCGATGCAGTAATTCGTGGTGGAGGAGCCCCAACCGACTACTGACTGAGTCAATGAATATATTATTCAGAAGTCTGTAATTTCTGTTTTGTAAATGCGTTTGGAGATGTTTTTTGGATTGATCTTAGGAAATATTCTAATAATTTGAGATATGGATTCTGATATTCATGACATATAAGTCATAATCATCAAAATGAAAACTAACGGCTTGTAATATTTCATTTTACATGTAATAAATATAGAATATATCAAAGTTTACCTTTATTAAATTACGAAGAAAAATCTACTTTTCCACTATTTTATTTGTTTGGATGCGCCTGTAGAATATCTCCGTTTAAGGTTCATCCAGCTTATATTGAGTTGTGTAATAGTTCTGTTCTAGATTTTAGAACATCACATACTTGAAATAAGATTATAAAGTGATATTTCAGCCATTTAAGGAATATATGTCTAACTTTGTTGGAAAGACTCAAAGTGAGCATTTGAGATATTTAATAGTAATACTAATAATAATACATTTAATTTATAATGCACTTTACATTTGGATCAAATCTCAAAGTGCTAAAACCTAACCTAATTTTCACCTAAGATGATACTCAAGATGAGTTGTTTGAAAAACTCATCACCATATCGCACTGAAATCTGCCAAGTGATTATTTCGTATATCAAGTACAACAAGATTTTTAACTCGCAATTAGGCAAATATAGTTCGTACAATTCCGAATTTGCAGCATCCTTCACTGCTCTCCAAAGTGTACATTCAGTCCTGATGGTGGTTTCTGCCAGCAGGTGGCGCCTCTGAGTCCGCAGTTTTTTCACCTTAAAAGACCTTAGTGCTGAGTGGTTTTTCAGCGTTAATGGCGTCACGTCACGATTCTCTCAGCACTCACAGTGATCGGACTTGTTAAGAGGACTTTAGTTTTTGCTGACGTTTGTCATTCAAAGAATTGCAACTGATGTTTTTTTCTTTAATCCCACTACTTTAGTATAGTAGCAGCTGAGTAACAGCCAATTTCTTTTCAACTCATTGAGAATGTCATCCTTCACTTCATTATATAACTTGGGGACTGCTGTTTGGAAATGTACGTTATACCTGGTAATTTGAACTGTCGGTCAAACTTGTGCAATTTTTTCTTTAATTGCTGCATTTTTTTTTTAACCGGACTGAAAACTACCATTTTTTCTCACGCTGTCTATTTTGTACGCCACCTCATGCTGACACCTTTGTTGTTCCCTGAAAGCTTCAGTTATGCCCATTTGCTTAGATGCACCTGCTGCTGCAGCTGTCTGTCACAGTTTGGTGGCCAGTGAAGGGTGGTGAGTCAAGAGACGGTTTTTAGACATGTGGTATAAGGGGATTTGACTGCACCCGGTAACAATTAGGCAAACAGGCTCTCCTTTTTAACTTGAACCAAAAAGTGTTCACAGCAGTGCTGTTGCGTTTCTCCTAGGAACTACATACTCTATGAAAATCACATTAACAGATGTAGATACTTTAACTCAAACGGTCGGTGGAACTAAAGGCTAATTCTCCAGTAGTGGACAAAGATCGAGAAGATGACATCATTAACAAGCACCAGTCAACCATCCAACGTTGGAAAACAGCGTAAAAATAATAATTGAATTGATGTGGAATGTTTGAGTCATCCAGTATTTGTAAATACAAGGGAAGAAGGGGTTTTAACAATTACACAAAAATTATTGATTATCTCAATTAATTGATACTATTATTCCCCTGGTATGGCGTGTCTGGTGCTGGATGTGTTCTTTAGCTACTGTCCTGCTTTGCCATGAGGCCGTTCCCAGTTTTTCCGGGTGTTGAAACTTTTGAAATAGCAAATCAAACTGGCTTCTTGTGACAATCACTAACAACAAATCAGCATTTCCACACTGCGATAATGTTTTATGCCTCATAACCATGCAGACAGAAGCTAAAATTAATAAAACAATGGTGTACAATGTTACTCTAAATTTTCACTGCTGCTTACCGGTCTGGTATGCATGTGCAAGGATCAGTCTGTCAACTACTTATTGAAAGCCTAAGCCATTTCACCAAAACGGCTGTCATGGAAACAAGGCCTTTAAGTGTAAAGTGAAGAGGCATTGCAGACTTGTCACCATGATCATAGGTTTAAGCAATAACCTAGCTAGCTCTGAGACTGGTATCTGGGCATGGAGGAACACCTCTTCGATCTGGTGCAACTTCAAGGCGGATCAAACATGCCGCCGTCACCAGAAAAGCATCTCCAATTAAACCAGCGTTAGCCATGACGTTATTGGCGGTCACTCCTTTCTTTAGCATCCCATTTTTTTGGCTAACGCAGCTATTTTAATACCTGTTTGAACACAGTACCACGCTCCAGAGGTAACACACACTTTTAGCTGCTGTACTGGGTTTCTGACTTTGCGGTTGAGTTTCATGTGTCAGGTTTGAGCCTTTAGCTTCGTCCTGTTTCCCGGCTCCCATAGATACCCTTCCAAATTCGCTTAATGTCTGCCAAATAGCTTCCTTTGAAAAATGGCCAGTGAGCCACTTAACTCAAATGACATAGCGTTGGGGACATCAACTTTAGTAAAGAATGGCAAAAAAATCTGAAAATCTACAAAGCATTATTTTTACATGATGATTATGAACAAAATCACTGTAAAAATCAAGACACGCAGATATGATGCTAATTATGTGGACTTTGTGTTATGCATACGAGTTGAAAAAGTAGCTGTAATACATAACTTATAACTCAATCCCAGCAGGAAGAAAAGTCCTGCAATTCAACAATTCTGCGTCTTTACACCATTCGCAGTGCCTACCATGAATTCCTATTTACTTGCATTTTAGCATTGACTACGTGATTTCACTGCTGAATTGTTTGGGCTTCATAAAATTTCAGCACTGCTGTTTTTACTTCTTAGCAGTACGAGTGGTATGAAGACGAAAAATTCACAAAAAGTGTGACTTTTTATCTCGCTGTATTTGTAAATTTAAGTTATGTCGTACATAAATCATGCAAATTTGACAACTTTGCACTATTTGTACCATGCAGCCCCCTGGCACAGATTATTGTGTATTCGCAGTTCCACATTGTCTAAAATTGTTGCCACATTTGAAGTAAACTCAATTAGAATTAGTTTAAGTTCCACCGAGACCTGCACCACTATGACCAGTTCTCATTATCAGTCGCCACAGAAATCGGACTTCGCTCATTGTTTTGCATTCGGTTGCCATGGACCCCAGCGAGGCCACCCTCTGCGTACTCAGTGCTCCAGTTGATCGCCAGCAGGCGGTCGACTGTTCCAGACATGAAACAGAATGACAGGTGATTTCTTACTAAACCAAAATAAAGCTACCATATATGACTGAGGTTAGAAGCACTCGCTGTCTCCATGAAGACCAGAACGGAAGACCCTCTAGACTGGAAGACCTCGCTTTGAGAGGAACCAGGGACTCTTTGAGGCTGTCCAAGAACTCTTCAGATTCTACTTGCAGGGAGCAGTCTTGACCTCTCAGTGGGCATCATTGGGACATTCCTAAAAACCAGGGGAGGTGCAAACCACCATATGACCTCTGAGGGCTCCGTATGGTTTGTGGGGTTGTCAGTCAATGCGGAAATGAGTAACATCAGTTAATGATGTCAGAGTTTAAAGCTCATACAAACAAAGAAGAGGTTATATCCTGGAAGTGATTCTTTCAGAGTAAATTTTAAGCGTTGATTCTAGTTCCAAACTACCCCCTCCCTGCCCACGGAGACCTGCGGGACACAACAGCTGCCATTTGATTATTTACACACGCTTGTTCCTAAAAAAAGAAGCCTCCTCTCCTGCTGACCTCGCTGTTCGTCACAGTTCTCCTCAGCCGTCCCGCCTAATCAGCTTACTCTTTCGCTGACGACCGTCCGTGACTCTACAGTTTCTTCTCGGCTAGGCCGAGGCACGGCGGACTGGGAGACGATGTCTCTCAGCTCCCTGCCCTCACCTGCCGCTTCTGGCTCTGCTCGGATTCTGGCCCTACCATCTGCACCAGGAACAAGACCAACCCCAGTTACTCCTGGAGAACCTGGAAGCAAAGAGGAGGGAGGGCTTGAAGTGATGTTTGACCCTCTTTCGTCTCCTAAAACCTCCCTGGTTTCTGATGTCATGACCTGTCCCCCTCTCCTCTCCGCCACAACGCTTTCCACACTGGCCTCTCGGCTCGGCAGCAGGCTACCTCGAACAGGCCGAGTGGTACTCAGATCCTGGGGCTGTTCACTCTGGTTCTGATGGGGAGGGACTAGGTTGGTTCTGGATGGACTGGTAGATGGTCGGTGGGATGGAAGTTGCTGCACATGGGGCCTGTTGAGCTGAGGGTGGACCTGCGGATGTGGCTGTGTTTGACTCGGTTCAAACTGTGGTTGTGCTTGCAACTGGGCTTGGGACTGCGGTGGTCTAGGCTGAGAGAGAGGAGGTGGTGTGGGTTGCGGTCTGTATTGAGTCTGGTGTTGTTGTAATGAGTGCCTCGTCTGCTGGTGGGGCTGAACTTGATGTCTGGATGGCAACTGGGTTTGAGGCAGGGCAGGGGTCCTGGACTGGGATTGAGACTGATATTGGCCTGGGGTCCTTGACTGTGATTGAGAATGAAGTTGGGTTGGGGTCCTGGACTGAGCTTGAGGTTGAGGCTCAGGTGGGTTTCTGGACTGGAATTGACACTGAGGTTGGGCTGGGGTCCTAAACTGAGGTTGAGGCTGATTCTGGGACAGAATTCTGGACTGGGATTGCGTCTGAAATTGACCTATGGTCCTGGTTTGTAATTGAGATTGAACCTGGGCCGGGGTCCTGGTCATGGGTTGTTGTTGGGGCTGCCGGTGTTCGGGCTGAGACTGCTGTTTGAGCTGTTGGGTTTGTGGTTGGGAGTTGTCCCTGGGCTTACTTTGGTCTTGGGACTGGTTTCTGGGCTGATTTTGGGGTATGTGCCTGGGGTGGGTTTGGTGTTGGGACGGGTGCCTTGGCTGGGTTTGCGGTTGGGTTGCTGTGGAGTGCCGAGTTTGGGATGGCGGATGATGATGCTGGTTGGATGTGGACTGCGGAGGGTGGGACCGTGGTTGACCATGTTGAGCCTGTATCTGGCTTCGCTGTTGGACTGGGGAGACCTGGGGTGGACTGGTGGATTGAGTTGTAGATTGTTGGAGTCTGGTGGGAGAGGACTGCGTTGCTGGGTACTGGGGCTGACTGGGAGATTGGGTTTGGTAGCGTGGCTGAGGGGGAGGATGACGAGGTTCAGGAAGGGACTGCAATCTTTGTGGTGGTTCCTGTGTGTTCTGGGATTCTTGCAAGGGGGCCTGAGGCTCATCCGAAGGTCTAGATTGGCTGGTGGGGGAACCCTGGTCCATTGAGGCGGGGGAGGAAGGTTGATGGCGATGTTTGTGGGGCGACCGATCCTTTCGTTTGTGGCTGCCACTCCTGCCTGCTCTGACTCCTCCTGCATCACTTCTGTCTTCTTCTACTACTTCCTGTCTACTTCCCACGTCACCCCTGCTTCTTGCCACACCTCGGCTTCCCACATCTCCAAAACTTCTAGTCTCTCCTCTGCTGCCCACTTCGCCTCGGCTTCCCACGTCTCCCCTGTTTCCGGCCTCTCCTTGGCTAGCAACGTCTCCCCTGCTTCCCACATCGCCTCTGCTTCCAGCATCTCCTTGGCTTCCCACCTCACCTTTGCTTGCGGCATCTCCCTGGCTTCCCGCGTCGACCCTGGTTCCGGCATCTTTCTGACATCCTACCTCTTCTCGGCTTCTGTTGTCTCTAATGCTTCCCTCATCTCCACGGCTTCCGGTGTTTCCACTGTTTCCATCGTCTCCTTGGCTTCCCGTTTCGCTACGTTTCTCCTTGTGCTTTCTTCCTTTATGCATTTTGTGTCCGTGTGGTTCTTCCAAAGCAGTAGCCGTTGGCTTTTGCTCAGAGGGGGAGGGCTGAGGCGGCACCTCCACTGTGACGTCGCTCTCACTCACAGCTGTTGTGGTGGCCTGAGTTAGAACCCTCTCGTCCAATGTTTCTCGCGTTTTACGTTTTTTGATTGGCAACGCTGTTTCGGGTTTGGTGGAAGACTCCCTGGCTGCCCTCCGTTTGGCCTCAGCAGCTAAAATGGCAGCTGCAGCGTAGCTCCCAGCCGTTGAGCTACCAGACGTTGACGCACAGGAGGCGAGTGGCGTGGCGAGTGTAGGTGCTGTTGAGGCCGAGGCTGGTTTCCGTCCCCGTTTCTTAGGGGCAGTCGGAGTTGGAGATGGGACTTCCTGTTCTGATTTCCTCTTCCTGCCAGGACGGGCCTTTGTCACCAGTTCTGGAGACGCCACCTGCAAGGAGTCATATCATTGAGTAGCGTTAATATGCACATTGTCAAGTTTAAATGCAAACAGTAAAACCTGTGAGGCTACGCAGATTTAGTTCATCAGTATAAAAATAGGAGCTGCTACTTCATCAATACATGTTTTCAGTGTGGGCAGCAGAATTTTTGTAGCCAGCCCATACTTTCCGATCGCTGTAGCAGAAAATGCTGAAAAAGTTGATGTTTGGTCTGTTAGAAATATGTAAGAAGTGAGATCACAGCCGTTTTGTTGCCTTCAAAATATTAGGCAGGTAGTCTTCTTTTAATATCTGGGATTGGTGTTGTTGTTATGTACACAAGGCTAATAACATAAACACACTGTGGATAGAAAGTTTACAACATTATGCCACAGACAGCACTTGACATAAAATCCTCAACCAACAGACACAACTATGTGCGCACACACAATCATGCGCAGCCACAGATTCTTGGGCCCCCTGCCTGTTAGTTATCATAAGCTCATCTAAAGAATCAACAGAATCCCATTCCATAAAACAAATGTTATATGTATATACACCTTTCAATAAACTAAATAGAAGAGATTTAATTCTGTTGGAAGGTTTGCCAATGAGCAATAATACAATAAAAGTCTCTATCAAACAGTAGTATCATTTTCCCTGTCTCAGCACAGGTTTAATTCTTGACAAATTAAACGTACATTTGGAACTTTAAAATGGTGGGTTCAGGTCCAAATTTGAAATTTGTGAATTTAAAAAATACTAATTTTATTTGATACTTTATTTATCCTGAGGGAAATTCATTCTCTGCATTTGACCCAAACCTGAGGGAGCAGTGGGTAGCTCCTGTGAAGCGCCAGGGGAGCATTTTTCGTTCAGGGTCTTGTGGAACAGCCAACAAACTACTCAGTAAAGCCTGCAAGAACTTAATATTGTGGTAAGAGGACTTGGAATGTGTGTTGGAAGAACAAAAATATTACGTAAATTTATCATGAAAAATCCCAAAGGCTGTAGCCCTGGAGGTAGACAATTCTCTACTTATCTGACGGTCAACGGTTCAATCCCAGACCTACATCTACATTTCAAAGTTCTTTTGAGCAAGATACTGAGCCCCAAGTTGCTCCGAATGGCTGTTCAATTGTGTGTGAATGATGGAATGAAAGGTGATCGCTCTTGATAAGCAACTGCCATTCCTATGTTTGTGTGACTGGGTGAATGCTGGCTTGTGTTCTGTGCAGTCCATTGACCATTACTACTGTTCCGCCTGCTTGGATAATGTTAATAAGGGAAAGTCAGCCCCACCAGCAGAATGCCACTATTTCCAGGCTGGTACATGTGCATTTAATTGTAAAATTGTTTTTTTTTTTAAATCAAAATGTTCCTAGGGGTCATATCCCCAGACCCCAATGTACAGCCACTCAGCTCCACTTGCAGCAATCAAACTGCCTTTTCAATTTCTCGGGAACACACTAGATATAGAAACAAGAGTAGTAGTAAAGAAGAAATCCTAATATACCAACTCTATAGTTACCCAAGTGGCAAGGGTTGGTGATGAGGGAATAACTGACAGGAGGTGACAGTGTCTCCCAAAACAGCTGCATTTCTGTTTCCTGTCTTTTCCAAGTTTGTTGATTCAATTTCAAATGGAATCAGACCATTCATTTAAACCAGAGTTGATGGAAAACGTATGTTTCTGACGTAGCAGAATTCTGCCGTCATTCCTGAGCAGAAGAATTGGAGGGAGTAGTTTGGGAAACGTTTATCTGGTTTTGAAAGAAAGACTGATTGTACCTTAGAGGTGGTGGCTGCGGTGCTGGCAGAGGGCTCTGCCTTGCCATATGGCATCTTGACAAGTAGTTTTCCTGGACTTTTCTCAACGACTCGCTTCATGGCCACGCCCTCCGTAGCCTGTCGCATCTTGCCACTGCCTACGGAAACACAGAAACAAACACAGTTGCAAAGGGAAGACTCAGACAAATCTCTTTCTGACCGTTGAACTACCTTTGGGTCGCCCGCGGCCACGCCCTGATGGCATTACCACCTTCGGCTTCTTAGGTGGACGCTTTTCGCGGCGTGAAGGGCTTCCACGTCCAGTGACTGTGAAATCAAAGTCGTTTGGGTCGGTGGTTGTGTCTCCAACCTTCTGGAAGTAGGCGATAAGTTCCACTTTGGAGCGGAATGCCTTTCCCTCAGAGCTGAACATCAGAAAACAAGAACTAAGGCTGAGTGATGTCACACCATCCAATCGCGACAGAACATCTGCGCTGGGCGTGGCTTACTTGATCAGGTAGACATCAAATTTCCCTGCTGAGCGACCAGACTTCCTCTGTTTGAGTTTGCGGGTCCAACCTTCAGGAAGTGATGGGTCATCATACAGCGGACCGCGATCCCGAATGATGGAACGCCGCTGTTTGTGAGAACCTGAGGCTTCGCTGCCGACTGGATCTTCTGAGGGGCCCGCCAACCCTGACACCTGCAGGAAGAAAGTGACATGAGGCCAGGGTGGTCACTAGTAAGTCTTTATGACTCACCAATTGTCTTTACCTCTGCCTGTGGCTCCACCCCCTTCTCTGGCTGCGGCGCAGGTTTGACCGAAGCTGTGGTTTCTGCTTCCAGGTCAGCATGGCGCCGCTCCCGACGGGTCTTCTTGACTTTACTATGGGACCTGTCTCTCTCTCTGCTAGGAGGGTGGGGGTCAACGGGTCCCTCCTCAACATCTGGGTCCTCTTCCTCCCTGTGGACAAAATATGTTATCAGCAATGACATAACATGACCATAGCTATGCAATGTTTTTCTTGACTACTACTCCTCTCCGCCCTTGGTCAAGGAGGGAGGTTTCAACCCAAAGTGTGAAAGTCCGTATCAAACCAGGTATGTATGGAAGCATCCTCAATTTCACACAGAAAGGCCTGATCTTGAAAAATACAAGTAAGGCTAAATGTAGAAGGACAAATTAATTTCATGAACACATCTTAATGTTGAGTATCCAGCAAACAGAGATAAAAGCCACTACTGAAGATAAAATTGTCAGTTTATATGGCATAATACTATTTGTTTTTATTTTCTAATACACTAATCAATTATCCACAATGTTTTCGTCAGAACGTTTATTTGTCATGGTGAGACAGAGCAAGATGGTCCGGACGGACACTTTATTTAAAACCTTGCCGAAGTCACATGGACCTACATCAGCAGTGAGGACCACATCTTCCAGGATGCCATGCTGCTTCTTGTCGACATCCAAAGGGAGAACTTGCTGCTACTGTTGTGGCCCTGTCTATCTCACAAGTTTTCATCTTAAGACATTTATTATTTGTTCATCAGGATTTCTCTTATGCTATGCTTTATCCTCATCCTGTTGCCTGTTCTTTACGTTAGGTTAGCTGTTTTCATTCATTATATTAAGTTAAGATAGCCATTTCGAATATTCATTTAACATTAGCTGTTTCTGGTCTTAATGCTACGCTTGCTGTTACCCTGTTTCCAATTATCATGCTTGATAACTATTCCTTTTTTCCAGTTAATGCAAGGCTAAACCAATTGTTTCCCACTCAGACCCGTCTTTGTGTAGTAGTAGTGTGCTAGTAGTTTCCCTTTGCTTCCAATTGTTATTCCAGTTAAGTGAACCGTATCCTCGAGCTCTTCTTGTCTCTACACTAAACTACGTTAGCCAATTCTACCTTTTTCAATTTTGAAAATAATTTGCAGTTTCCCCCTTTTCAAGTATTGAACTTAACCACCATGGCATGCCCTCTGATTCCACCATTTATGTTAGTTGAGCTATTACAACTGTTCTTTTCTTAAATGCTAAGCAAACTATATCCTCCTGTTTCTGTTTCTGATAAGCTAGACCGGCTTTGGCCAATCATTACACTAAAATAAGATGGCAGTTTTCCCGCCTTGGAACTAGCTGATCTAACTAATCTATCTAACTTTATACTTCCTATCATTATGCTTAGCACTTACTTTAGAACTTTGAGATTTGATCCAAATGTAAAGTGCATTATAAATTAAATGAATTATTATTATTATTAAGCTTAAAAAAAAAAAAAGGCTATCTCTGATGTTCACGGGGCTCGTTCTTAAGCATTCAAACCGTTTCAGTTTTAATGCTAAGCTAACTGCATCCTCCTACTTTTTGAATAGTGCGGATGAGCTATTTCTAATTATTATGCTAAGCTAAATTAGCTGCCCCTACTGGCACCAGTCTTTATGCTGAATAAGCTGTTTTAACTATTTTGGTCTTTGCTATGTTAAGCATATCCTCTTGCTTTTGCTCTTGCTCTTTAATTTAATGGAGATCAGTTTCTGATTATTATGCTTAGTTTAAAGACAGCCTCCTTAATTCTGAAAAATAGCTGTTTCCTTGGACCCTCCAACTGACCCTGGTTGGGGTCCCAGATCTCAGGTTGAGAGATGCAGGATTATCTGGCTAGCTCGACTAAAATGTGTTTAAGCTAGCTGGAGGGGTCCAATTTGTGGTTGTATAACCTGGGGTTATCCCGGGTTGTGACCTGTATGCTACCTAGCTAGCCACTAGCTCCGGCTGTGGCGGGCGAACACGCCGCCGCTGGCCGGGGCTGTGACGTCTGTTGTGGTCTCTCCGCTCTCCGAGCCCGGCCTGACCTCCAGGGGAGCTGTGTGGGAGACAGGCCGGGCCGAGAGCGCCGGGAGCGGGCTAAGGTCTTGCTGACAATCGTAGGTCCAGACTCAGCGGTAATTTGGTGACGTATTCCCGATAACCCCGCTCCGCGGAGACAGGCCGGGGTAAAAATCAGTGCTCTTAACTCCGTTAAAACCCTTTCTAGGAACCGGTGAGCGGCGGTGCGGTACAGGAGGATGAAGGTAAAAAGCGAACTTACAGTCTCTTCTCTCCGCGCTCCACGGCGGCCATTTTTATTTAAATAAATAATTTTATATTAAAAAAACCCAAACATCTCCGCTCCCTCCTGCTGCACCCCGCCCCCTCAGCTACGACGCGAAACATCGCGAGATTCTGACGTCACATGTATAGCAGATGGTGAAATCCCGCGTGATCTGAGAAGTAAACCAGACGCGTTCAGGACTCTCTGTTTTTCACACAGTGAAAACTTTATTGAGTGTTAATGATGAGCAAAACAGCAGTGTGGATAAAAAACAAGGTAGTTGAAGCGTTATTAAAAGCTAAATAACTGATAAATGACAGCGAGGCCATGCATATTAATTAATAATGACCTAATAACAATTAATAACCTAACACTAAGATAATAATGTAGGGAAAAGTTCATTAAAGATTTATATTTAAAAAACGGGCTATATAAATAACTGAAAATATCCCAAACGCAGGAATTCAATTCGTTTTGTTCATATTTGTGTACACAGTATATGATAAAAACAGTGGGTTCATTTAATTTCAGAGGAGGTAAATAATGCCCTCAATAAACCATACTGTAGTTTACCATCCATTTAAATTTAATGTGGTTTATGACCCATACAGAGACAGACTCCAATAGGTAGTAAGCTGCTCCTTCCCTGCTGCTGGAGGTACCACTTCTAAAGGTTGTTTCTTCCTGCAGCCATCAAACTGTGAAAATCTGGATTGTGATTAATCTCCACCTGCATTGATATCATTCACACCGGACACTTTTACATCTTCCTGCACAAATGACCAATCCTATTTGGACGTGCTGTCCTTAATCAACACAGCATCACTATCATGTAGCAGTGTACTGGACTGGACTGCACAGACACTTTACTGCAACATGATTTGTATTTACACACATACGCGAAGTGCACGTATGTCCATAATAAATTATGGCATTGGTTCCATCTGGCCCGTACTCGCTCTGCTGAAGCAGCTTACTTGCCATTCAAGTATGCTGCTTCAGCACTGTAATTCCCCCCTTGGGATTAATAAAGTCTTATAACTATCTATTAAACAAATTTAGTAGTTTCTATCTCCTTTTTTGTTATTTTTGGTTGTGTTTCTAGTGTAACTGAATCTGATGAACTATTAACAAGCTCCTGCTTCACATATTTATAGTTTATCATTTCATGCCTTCTCCATACAGATAAATACGTCCAGCATTTGTTGATGGAATATTGCTAGATAGCTCTCTACCCAGAAGTAGTTCTCAGCATTTGGATATAACCTTGTTGCTATTGTTTGACAATAATTACTTCACCCATTATAATTTGGATACTGTGATCACCCAGGTTTGTTTGTTTGAGTCTGAAAGCGGCAAACGGATATTATATGTAGGGTTGGAGGAAGTTGATGAAATGTTGAAATAGAGATGTGGATTCAGTATAACGCCTCACTTCAACATTGTGAAATAATACCTTTCTTTTTTTTAGCATTTTAATAAGAATAATAAAGATACAGAGAAAGAGCTCTCAGGTGTAAACTGTTATGTAATTTGTGAGGTTTTACTGGCGTTGACGTTGGTCAACACCATGTGAGGGCTTCTAGTGTTTTTTGTTGTCGTCTAATTAAATAAACGTCATCTGCCTCAACCTTTATGAAGTTTCTATCAGTATTGGCGTCATGAACCATCAAGAAAGACTCATATACATAAATATGTTTACTGCTTTGTTGTTTACAGGATATTCAAAAGACAAACACTGCCTTGTTCCTCCCCAACTTGCAATTCTAGTGTGCTTTCAGGTTCAATCATGACGTCACAAACAAATTGACATGACTAAAATTCCATGTTTTAGATTCACTTAACAGTTTCCTGTCTAATACAAATAAAAGAATATCAGAAGTTATTTGTATGATTCCTTTTGTGTTTCAATTAAAAAATTTCATTTCATTTTGTAACCATCTCTTATCTGCCACGGAGTATTGTTTTCACATCTGTTTGTTTGTTTGTATTAGATGTTGGTGTCGTTTTGTGTGTCGTATCATTATAAATAAAATAAAATCCGCTTTGAGCGGTTGGCGTTTCTGTTTAGTGGTCTGACCAGAGACACGTAAGTGGTTGTTTCAATAGACTACAAAGTATCTGAGAGATGCTGCAAGAGTTTGTTGGAGTTTTCAGCAGAATATTTAGAGAGGGACAATAACTCATACAAACAAAAATGGAGGAAACTCCCTGAAATGTTCCTCAATAAAGCTAATTGATTCTGATCACAATAATGTATACAATGTGTACTCTGTGCTTTGGTGTAGCTTTGCGCTCTCTGAGTGCATTCTTTAGTTATTAAACTTACATCAAGAATGAATTCTTCCGATCATGACGTCATGTGACGACTAGTATTTTTGTGGTTGTTACCTTTTTTAACCGGAAGCGGCCCTTAAGCAGCTGACTTGATGGAGCGAAAGCGGAAGTAGCAGCGGAGGCTGACGCCAAAAGAATTAGTCAGAAGTTTTTAATCAACTTTTATCGGATTGGTTCCGTACTGTGGTTGAGAAGCTGGTTCGTGTCCAGTTTTGAACGTTCCCCTGTTCGCTTTTAGTCGGTACCATCAGGACTATGTCGTTAGGAGACCGGGGCGGACCGTTCATCTACGACCTTCCACCGGCTGTCCTTTGGGACTTCTGCCGGGTCATGGACGGACTTTCGGACCGGGACTGGACCGGCTTCGGTGAGTCTGAACCAAAACTCAGTCTGTGAGCAAATGGGTAATACGGAGTTGGGAGGAGTGGCAGTGATAAATGTCAATCAATATCGAGCCTTGATATGTGGATTTTATTTTCTGATCAAGAATGTTACCGTCATCATCAATTATCTTATGTATTATGAGTATGTACCACATGACGTCGTGGTGGTAGGCAGAAGGCAACAAGGACCAATCATAACGGATCAAATGACAAATAATGCTCTGAATACATCAAACATCCACCTGAGGGCCATCCGTCTCAAACCATCTTTTGTCCATCATCACCAGCAAACTGGCTTCTTCTCCACTTTAGTCCAGGACTCAATCTTTTCTCCATCAATGTTAGGGACCCCATCTCTTTTCCATCTCGTCTCTGGCCTTTTTATGTTTTTTTCTATCGTGGTTGGGACAATCTTTACTCCATCAATGTCCAGGACCCAATCTTTCCTTCATCAGAGTCCAAGCCTGATCATTTATTCATCAGAGTTCAGGAGCCAAACATTTCTCCATCAAGGTTAAGGAACCAATCTATTCTGATTTGTTGTCTCTTGTCCTTATCTTTTTCTCAGCCTCATTCTTTGCTCTGTTTTTGTCGTTGGGTCCAATCTTTTATATTGATAAGTCCAGAACACTATTTTTTCTCTGTTGAAGTCCAGGCCCTGATCTGTTCCCCATCATCCTCAGGCGTTCCTATCTTTTTTCGGTCCCGTCCTTTTGTATCTTGCTGCTCGACCCAGGAACAATTGTTTCTGTCAAATAGTATTGATTTCCTGATGTCAGTCTTAGGCTACGTTCACACTGCAGGCCGAAGTGGCCCATACTCGACCCATATCTGATTTTTTTTTATGACAGTCTAAACACCACAAATCCAATTTTTTCACTTTCATATGTGGTCCTATATCGGATACATATCTGATGTTTTTAAAAGCGACCTCAGTCTGATCGGCATTGAAGTGAGACAGACGTCACAATTCTGCGTCACACACCTGTGACATGTGTAGCATCCATATTTACTTCCGTAGACACAGCGTGCTGCGTGTGATGTCACATCTTCTTCTGTGCATGCGGGTCACTTCGGGGCCGTAGACTGTTAACACCGGAGTCTGATGGCTGTTGCATTTCAATTATAATGTGAACAACCACGCAAAAAAATCTGAATTGAGTATTAGGACCTGCAGTGGGAACCAAGCCTTACTCTCTCGCTCTCTGTGTTTTAGCATCTGAAGTCCTCGGTGATCAAACAAGTGTGCGATTGGCTGAGAGGGAGGAGCGGCGCACAGACTGGGTGATGAATCATTGGGGGAACAGGAAGGGCCGTGTCGGGGAGCTGATCAACCTGCTGGGGCGTTTGCAGCTTCTCCGTCCTCTCGACATCCTCATGGAATGTAAGTACACTTTCCTCCGTTGACGTCCGACAGTCTCCGGTAGGTTTCCTGACTCTCTCCCTTCTCTCTCTCTGCAGGGGTATCCATTCAGAGCCCTTCCTCCCCTCCCCCACTTGCTGCTGTTGCTTGTGCTGCTGGTCCTCCTCTCTCTCAGTTTGACCCGCCTCCCAAAAAGATTGATGCCCCGCCCACACCAATCACCTTGGAAATGTGCAACCCAGGTACCCTCCATCCCACACTTGAAGACATACACCCACTGTTCTTGAAGACATACACCCACTGTTCTTGAAGACATACACTCACTGTTCTTGAAGACATACACCCACTGTTTTTGTATTTATATGCCTGTTTTTTCATTCAGTGAGTGGACGAGGAGTAGGAAAACCACTCCCAAGACCAGCACCGCCCCCTTCTATTCTGCAGTCTGACCTCCACGTACCCCCCCAGGTAACACGCATTCCGATGTTATGTTGATAAACGTCCACCCTGCCCACATAGGTACCACACATTCCGACTTTTTACAGATAAATATGCTAGTAATGTTGGTTATGATGTCATCACTCAGGCTCCCCCAGCAGAGGTGGCGGGCAGCGGTGGGGTGATGTGCTGGTCATATGATGAAGTGCATGCTGGCACACAGGGCTTCTCCCCCTCCCTGCAGGTAGGTGAGGGTGGGTTTGGAGTCGTGTACAGGGCGACTCTGAGGAACACTGACTGCGCTGTCAAGAAACTGAAAGAGGTGAGCCAATCACAGCGCTGGTCAGCCATGACTCATCAGGGCAGCGTAGAATGTTATATAGAGATCTGCTGTCTTAGCTAACATTAGCTATAATAGCTTCACTTTAATGTTAACAGACATTGTTGTTGTTTAAATTAACTTGCACCACGTCACAGCTCACAATATATAATACTAAGCTAACATTATGTCACAACATCGACCAAACAGCGTTCGAGGTCCACAGTCCTAGCTAATGTTAGGTGTCATTGTTTATGTTAGGTGTCATAGCTTACCTAATGTCGACTGTCATAGTTATTGCCAGCTAAAGTCAGCTAATGTTAGATTGTGTCAGCTGTGATACCTAATGTTAACACACATAAGGTATCATATAAGAACATTGGATTATTTTCTTTTGGAATAATAAAAACAATGACAAAATCTCTAAATACATGTTACATAGAAAAATTACCATAGAAGATACATTAACTCCTCCAACTATACAATTCATGGGCATCTGAAAGTATGGAGAAGATAAAAGAGAAATGAAAACCAACCATTGTAAGTAAAACATAGAAGTACAAAACTTGATGAAGGGAGAATTAAGTGGTTTAAAATGCTGTACAAATGCTAAAATTGCAATGCAATTGCAAGATTGACCATATCTGTTTTCCAATCAAGTTTCCCATAAACGTATTCACTGCTCAAAAATATTAAGGGAACACATAAATCACAGTCTGGATCTCGATTAAAGAAACATTCAAGTTGAAAATCTTCATTAGTATACATGGCGTAATTTGTTTAGAACAAAAAATTACCCAAGAATGATCAATGGAAATCAAAAATCATTAAACCATTAAGGGCTGGATTCTAAATTACACCAAAAATCAAAATGCTAAACTGAAATCCCAGGTTCTGATCCAACTCCAGTGAATTTCACTACAATAACTCCTAATGAGACCCAGAAGTGTGTTTAGACCCCCACATGCCAAATGGACCTCCTTGATAACATCTGGGCATACTCCTGATGAGATGGAGGATTGTCTCCTGGGGGATCTCTTACCAGACCTGGATCAGGGCTCCTGGACAGTCTGTGGTCAGGTGTGGTGGTGTCTGATGCAGCGATACAGAATGTCTCAGAGCTTCTCAGGTTGATTCAGCTTCGGGGATAATGAGGACCAGCCAATGGCATCAATACCTTAATCCTCCAGGTACTACCTACACACTCTGACCACATGAGGCCGGGAATTGTCCTGGAATAGGAGGAACCCAGGGTCCCCTGAACAGTTCTAAGGTCTGATAGTGGGTCTGAGTTTCATCCTGGTACCTAACAGCAGTCAGGGTGACGTTGGCTAGACCGTGGAGGTCTGTGAGACCATCCAAGGATAAGTCTCCCAAGACCAGTGACCTGACACCAAACCGGTCCTGCTGGCTGATGATGCAGCAGTATTACGTTTTCCACCGCGTCTCCTGACTCTGCCACAACTGCCTCAATATGCAATATGCGCAATATGACCTAAGTGTGAACCTGTTCTCATCTGTAAAAAGAACATTGCACCAATGGAGAACCTGCCAGTTCTGCTATTCTCTGGTAAACACCAATTGAGCACCACAGTGCTGGGCTGTTAACACAGGTCCCAGTAGAGGATGTCAGGCTCTCATGCAGTCTGCTGCTGACAGTTCAGAAACATCACACCAGTAGCCCACTGGAGGTTATGTTGTAGGGATCTGGCAGTGCTCCTCGTGTAACGGTCCGTCTCCTGGCATCTCCTCCATTCTCTTGAGACTGTCCTGGGAGACACAGCAAACCGTCTTACAACTGCACGCAGGGATAATCCATCCTGGAGGAGCTGGACCACCTGGTCAGCGTCAGTGGGCTGCAGGTTCTGCCTCATGTCCCAAGTAGTGACGAAGACACCAGCAGAACACAAAACTAGAGAAGAGTCAGTCAGGAAAGACGCACCTGTTGTGACTTTCATTTGCACAAAAACAAGTGAAACTGATTCACAATCACTTGCTCTTCCTAAATGGACAGATTGATATCCCTCAAGTTTAACTGGCTTGGTGTCATACTACAATGATCAAGTTTTCACTTCATTTTTTTGCGCGTGTATTTCCTCCAACTCAGTATGACTCTGATGTTTAATGGTTGGACGTCACGTGGGTTAAAATTATGTTCATATTTCATTTTCCAGAAGTAAAGACCTGTTAGTGGAAGGTGGAGTGTTTTACAGGCAGTTTGGACATTTCCCAGTCACTTGTATTATCAAATCATGTTCTACTAATTTCTTTGATCGTCTTGGTAGATATACCTAAGGAGTGTAGAAGTGTTCTTCCAAATAGCATAATGTCTTTTTGTAAGCAGTTAAGGGTATTATCGTAGTTGTCTTTTTACATTTATTCATCAACAGTGTTTTCAATCTTTTTTTCCTGACTGGTGTCTGGTTTCTTGGTAATTCAAATTCTTAGAAAGACAAAACCTTCCTGTTTCTCTTTTGAAACCCCTCAGAACAGAAACAAACTTGCATTGTATACCTGTTTTGACAAGTATACAATGAAGACGATGTACAATCGTGGATTGTCATCTGTTCACATTTATCAAGGTTCATAACCCCGAAGATTTGGAAGGTAATTATAAAGTTTGTAAAGCTAAAGGAAGAAAACCCAGCCACATTAGGGTCAAAATCCGGTTTCCCTCTAGCGTTGTGGTAACTCAGAAGGGGAAGAGCTAAAAGACAAAAAAGTAAAACGAAAGACATTTGTTCCTTCTTTCTTTAAAAAAGCGAAGCATCATCCCCAAACTGACTCAAGTTAAGTGTTGACCATCTGTCTAATCTCCTAGTGTTGGAATCTTTTATGAAAATAGCCAGTAGCTCAGACACTGTAATAGATTGGGGTCCCATAAGCTGATAATCAATCCTTGATAAAAAAAACACTTTCAGTTTCCAGATTACAGACAACCCAATGACCATCATTGTCTGTCTTATTAGTCCTAAGATCTTACCAGGACTTTTGAAACATGGCAACTCCTGCAGATCGATTGGTATTTTGACTAAACAGGATTTTGTCGCCCCGTTATTGTGGCGACAAAATGCTAAATGCAAGTGGTGTTCCTTATCATTCTATGCTAAATGCTATGCTAAATGCTAAATGCAGTTAGCCTTTTGCCCCTCACGAAACAGACAGCTTTGCATTTAAAAGTCTCTGAGTCCCCCTGTATTAAAAGAAGAAAAAGAAATATCAGTTTTTAATTGAAATATGGAACACTGGAACTGTTTGAAGAAAGGGTTTAAGGATGTTGAGTAAGAAAACGTGAGCTTTACGTTCTGCCTTTCTAGATGTTCGACTTTCATTTAACATTCCTTTACCTCCTGTGAGGGGGGGGCTGTTCTGCTGCCTCTGATTGCTAATTTTCCTCCATTTGGTCGTCCGCTTACCTATTGCGTCGATGGCGCTCTGTTTGGTCTCCAATGATGTTGCTGCGACTTTTGTTGAAAGATCCCCTGCCTTCTTGTCAACGTGGGTTTTTTCAGTAGTACTTGTCGGCATCGCATCTCCTCTCCCCCATTTTCTGGAGCTAGCTGCCCTCCTGGGAGTAGCGTAGTTTTGCTGTTCTTCTTCTGTGGGTCTGAACAAGAGGATATTCAATGATGGAGAAATTGTGTGATTATGAGAAATAAGATGTAAAAGTGTAGTGTTATGCCGTCTACGTGTGGTTTGTCGGGTGCAGAGCTCTGAGGGACGTGTCCGTTCAGCTTGCCAACCAACCCAGAACTCCAACCTTAAATTTCTCTTTGGCTGACAGGAGGTAGGCTGTGATTGGTTAGTGTGGCGGGCAGGAAGTGACTCTGTGGTGTATTTTTGTAGGACGGCCTGCTGGATTTGTCTCTGCTGAAGGAGAGCTTTCAGACTGAGGTGGAAAAACTATCCAAGTGAGTATCCATCTCCACACGTATGAACAGCGTGTTGGTTCATGTGATCACCTTTTTAAATCTGTTGCTCAGGTTCAGACATCCAAACATCGTGGACCTGCTGGGTTTCAGTGAAGAAGGAGGATCAGTGTGTCTCATCTACAGCTACATGGAAAACAAGTCCCTGGAGGACCAGCTGCACAACGTACGTCATGCCAACGTGTCATAGCTAATGTTACCTAAGGCTATATCATTGTTAACGTCACCTGGCAGCATTTCATAGCTAACAATTAGCTAATGTCAGCGATCCTAGCTATTGTTAGCTAATGTCAGATATCATAGCTAATATTATGTAATTTCAGCAATCATAGCTAATGTTGACTTTACAAGGTACATAATTGCCAATGTTATGTCCCTGCTGACATTATAATGCTATGTTAATGCTATAGTGATGGGCAGGCTGACAGATGAGGTCAGGCAGGAGTCTCCATTCACTACGATGTTTACAGATGACTCTGTGATTTGGAGTGAGGGCACTGAAAGGATGTGTGTATTCAGGTGTGTGTATTTTCATATATGTCTTTGTGCATTTAGGCTTGTGTCTTCCTGTCATGGTCTCAAAGGGTCGCTATTGTTAATGGGGCATCAACAGCTCTACAATACCTCCACTGTCCACCAGGGGGATACTCTCCGCTCATCCATGGAGACGTCAAGAGGTCAGCGTTACGTCATCAGCCAATCAGTCGATCAATCAATCAAACTTTAGATAAAAATTTTCATACAAGAATGTAACTCAAAGCGGTTCACGCAAGCAAATAATATTCACCTTACCCCCTCAGCCACTCGCACACAAGGAAAAAAACAACCACACAGTTGAGCAGGAAAAAGCAGGAACTATTACATAAGAACGTAACAAGATATGCAGCAACACCAATTGATAAACAATTTCTCTTTAGCTCCCCTACCCATGACCACCCCCGTTTACACACTGGGGAAAAAAATACGTAATGGAACGATACAAAAAACAACTGAACTGCGGAAATGTTGGAGGCAGCAACAATTATAAAAAAAATAAAAAAAAAGACTACAATAAAAGCAGAAATAATAAAAAAAATAGACTTAAATGTCTAAATATAACAATAAAAATAGAAAAACACAGACTAAAATATAGAAACAGAACGTAGAGAAATAAAACCTAAAATGATGATAAAACCGACTTATGTATCAAAATATTGATACATAAAACACAAAATAATAATACTAAAAAGTGACTAAAATGTAGATGCAGAAACAAAGGAAGCAATAGCCACATTAGGTGGGTTTTCTCCTTTACGAATTGCAATGTTGGTCGCCTGTTTCCATGACTTATGATCTTTTCCGACCTGGTGTTTACATGCATCGACTCAGCTGATCAGAAACGCTGTCAGACATGCGCAGACGATCCACACTCCCGTTCATAAGGTGGCGATAATGCTTCGGTGAGCTGCCAACAAGCGCCCAGAAGAAGAATACGACAAAGAGGGCATGCGCAGAAGTGACTTTTCGTCCATCTAACCGCCCGAATATGTTAGTCTTTCAAAGTTGCAATGAATAAATCTCTCGGTTTTGAAGTCGCTGTATTTAAAATGCGTTGCGGCGCTGGAAAAACTTAGCGGAGCATTACGTCACGGTGCTGGGCATGTGCAGATACAACTAGTTTTCCGATACAGTGTTTACATGCAGCGACTATGGCTGCCGACTATTTGGGTCATTTTATGCAAATCCATCCTGTAGTTTTTTTGTAATTGTTCTCACAAACAAACATACTAGAACTAGAGAAGGCACTCAGAGCTCATACTTCCGCTAAAGTACAACAGTAACCTAGGTTTAGGAAAAATTCCTGCAGATTTCTCCATTAATGTCTGAGTTATTACCCGTTGTCTCCTGCGCCTTCCACTTCAGCGTCTCTGTTCAACCCAGTGAGCCCCCAGCCCCAAAGAAACATCAGGAACAAATACCCACATTGTGACGTCACCACTCCAAACGGCATATTATTTTTTATTTTTTCTATTTTAAATGCCGGAAACATGTAAAAATCTCTAGGATACTTTTTTTTTTTAAGTCTCCCTCTCGGTAAAATTTCAGGCAAATCCATCGTGTAGTCTCTCCATAATCCTGCTCACAGAAAATAGTAATAGTAGTAGGTAGTAATGGCAGTTATAGTAAAGACTGACGAAAATATAGAAACATAAAATTATAAAAACAAATAAAAATTTAGAGACATTTACACGTCTAGAGAAAACCTACATCTAGGTAGAATTTCATGCAGATCCGTCGATTAATTTTCCCGTAATCTTGTTCACAAACAAGCACACAAACAAACCCGGGTGGAAGCATGACCTCCTTCCGTGGTGGCGGTAATAAAAACTGAATGACTAAAATGTTGTGACATAAAATACTAATAATAAAACTGAGTAAAACGTAGATATGTAGATAAAATGAAATGATAACTAAGAGTTAAATGCTGAAACATGAAACGTAAAATAATAATAAAGACAGACTGAAGTGTAGATGAATAAATAACTCAAATAACTAAAGTAAATGAATAAATAGATTAAGTTAAAGTCCTGATTGAAAAGATAAGTGTGTCTTCTTATAAAAACATCCATACCTTTTGCTCGACCATTCAGTCCACGGCTTCTCTGTTCTCTGCAGCTCAAACATCCTGTTGGACCAACACATGGTGCCAAAGTTGGCAGACTTTGGTCTGGCTCGCAATGCGGTTCGGGGTTCATCATCAGGTCGCTCAGCGTCTCAGACCACGTCTATCGGTAAAACGGAGACGATCAGAGGAACCCTGGCGTATCTGCCCGATGAGTATGTCAGGAACGGACAGCTGGGGACTGCTGTGGACGTCTACAGCTTTGGAGTGGTGAGAAGCCACTGGGGCTGATGGGAAATGTCAGCAGGGACTGTGGGAGTCTGTTGGTCCAGAAGCAAACCGTGTTCCTTGTCCTGATCCCCTTTAGTTTTTGTCTTTGTACTCATCCTCTTTGGTTCTGTTTCCATCCAATCCACATCGATTCTAGTCCTGATGTAATTTAGTGCTGTTCCAATATAGTCCTGATCCTAGTCCTTGGTCAATTCCTGATCCCAGTGTTGATCCTACTTCCCATCCCCCCTTGTCCTTTTTTCCACTTAGGTCCGTTCCCACTTAGACCATTTATAATCCTAGTCCTGATTCTAAATCGGATTCCCTCTAGTCCATATCCTTGTCCTAAATCCAACCTTTCATGTTCCCACCTAGTCCTTATCCTAGTCATGATCCCCTCTAGTGCTGTGACTTGTCCATCCCTGAATGTTACTAGCCCATCCCTGTCCTGTTACTAGCCCATCCCTGTCCTGTTACTAGCCGATCCCTGTCCTGTTACTAGCCCATCCCTGTCACTAGCCCATCCCTGTCCTGTTACTAGCTTGTCTTAATCCTACCAAGTCTGGTTGTCATTGGTCCTTTTCCCATAGAGCCATAATCCTAGTCTTGATCCAGTCTCGAATGTAATCCATATCCTAGTCTGTTCCCAGCTCTTATCCATGTCCTGTTCCCATCCAGTCCTTATGCCATCAAGTCCAAATCCTAGTACCGATCGTAGTCCTGATTCTAGCACAGATATCGTTTTCTTCAGTGACATCATCAGTGCCTCATGTTTGTGTCTTTCAGGTATTGTTGGAGGTCCTGACCAGACGCCGAGCTCTTGAGAGAGACAGGAATTCAGGAGCAAGATACCTGGTAAATACAAATGCACCAGTAGAACCAGCATAACCAGTCTAACCGGTGGTACCAATAGGATTAATGGGACCAGTTGGACTAGTTGCATGTTCCTGCGATGTGTGAAGTGTTTCTGGTTTTGGTTCCGACACTCTTCCTCGTTCTGTATGCGTAGAAGGACTTGGTGGATGAGGTGGAAGTCAGTCCCTCTGGTTCGTCTGCAGAATCCTGGAGGAAACATCTGGACCCACAGCTGATCTTAGGTGAGTCTGAGTGACTGTGTCCTGGTCCTACCAGAGTGGTCTTACCTGCACCTGCTGATCTCATGTTGGGTTTTTAGGGGGCGCTGCAGAACCTGCTGGCTGGATGGAGACAGCGGCTCTGGCCTGCAGGTGTCTGGACAGAAACAGGAAGAGGAGGCCAGCCATGATGAAGGTCAGAATGTGTTTCTCTTCTTCCTGTTTTACTTCAGGTTAGGTCTCATCTTGGTGTTAACAGGGTTCTGCATTGGTTCTGTCGGGGTGTTCCTTATCATTCTATATCAGATCTATATTTGGGGTTCCTCTGAGTTCAGAATTGATAACTTGTCAGTAATCTGGGATGTGTATTGGTTTAAACGTGGTATTTAAACGAGGGTTCTGTAACATATTCCGTCCGCCGTTCATCAGGGTTCTGTATCGGCTCCTTGGTGGCACACCTCAGGGGTCCGTATCAGTTTTGGGGTGGTGTTACTCAGGTTTCTATATGGTTCAATTGAAATAATTCTCATGGTTCTGTATTCGTTCTCTTGAGGTGTTCCTCAGGGATCTGTATCGGTTCTATTAATGCATTTCCCATGTTTCTGTATCCATTCTTCTGAATTATTCCTCAGTGGTCTGTATCAGATCTGGGTTGGGGTCCCACAGAGTTCCATATCGGTTTTATTGAAGGATTTATTTTGGTTCTGTATCTGTTCCTTTGGGTTTTCCTTCCGGGTTCTGTAATGGTTCTTTAAAGGTGTTCCTCAGTTCTTTTGAGGTGGTCATCGGGGTTCTGTATTAGTTCTATAATAGATTTTAGATTTGAAGTTTTATCAGGTCCGTATTACCATTCTGTTGTACTGTATTGGTTCTCCTCAGTTTCTGTTCTTCTCTTAGATTTTTGACAAACTTCAGGACATAGAGAAAATTGCGGGGAGGCGTAGCTCCTCCTCCACCTCCTCCCCAAATAACACCTCCCAGTCTTCACCTGGACTGGGACCCTCCCAGCCGCTGAACTCCAGTGTGGGAGCCCTGTCCATGCAGTTGTCCAGACTGGGACCACTGGAAGACACCTACCAGTCCTCGTCATCCTCTTCCTCTCCCTGCTCCCTCACCTCTCCTCACCCGTTACACTCCTCTTCCCTCTCCTCTTCCCCCTCCTCCTCCCTCTTGTTGTTTGCCGGCCCCTGTGAAACAGATGAGAGTCGCGGCTTCTCCCAATACGACCTCCGCTCCCAGGTCAGGTCCAATGGGACCAGTTATAGGTCTCTGTCTCAGGGAGAACGGGATCATGGTCCAACTGGGCTGCCAAACTCTCATACGAGCCTTCCCTCCTTCCCTACTGAGGACCAGTACAGCTTTCATTCCAGAAGCAGCAACTCCAGTACAGGAGACACAAGGGAAGGAGCTACTGCAGGAGGAGGAGTCTCTGTAGAGGGAGGAGTCAGTGATATCCCTGAATCCCTTTTTCCTGCTGGGTCCTTACACTCATCATGCACAGGGTCCTCAGGTATGTCAGCTATCATAGCTAATATCTAGCTAATGTCAGCTATCATAGCTAATGTCCACTATCATAGCTCTTCTAGCTAATGCCAGTTAATGTCAGCTACCATAGCTAATGCTAGCTAATGTCCACTATCATTGCCAAACTAAGCTAATGTGAACTATCATAATAAAAGCTAGCTATTCTCTGCTATCATAGCTAATGCTAACTAATGTCATCTGTTGTAGCTAACAACCGCTGATTTCAGCTATCAAAGCCAAAGTCTTTTAACGTCACGTATAATAGCCACTACTATCGATTATTAATATCTGTTATTGATATGATTATGTTTTTGTTACCATGGAGAAGAACCGCACTGTTAGACACTTGTAACAGCTGCTAAAGACATTTTATTGTGGATGTTATGGAGGAGGTGTTGATTTTTATTGTCCCTTTGTGCAGTCCACATGAATTCTAGTAAGCAGCGTTTCCTGCAGAAGAAGAGTCTCTATGAGGAAGGGCGAATCCAGACGCCTGAGCTGCTGTCGTCTGAGGACCTCTGTACGCATCACTCTATGCATCACATACACACAGTCATCTTATCTTGCCTCGCTGAGGGCACCGTCTTGATACACACTTCTGGATTCAAAGCTAGTTTCACCTCTTATGAGGTGTGAAGTTTCTGAGCATCCCTACCAAGTACCTCCTGTTTTATGCTGAAACACTGAATTGAATTATGCTTGTATTATTTTATTATTAAATTCTGGGCCCAGGCAAGCAAGTGCTCAAGCCCAACAATAGGTTACTCCTCCTCGGGTGCCGGGGGCCAATATGGACCTGGCTACTCTAATTCTCCTGATACCTAACTATATGTTTCTTCACCTCTGGTGCCTCTTTTCTGTTGTTTGAACTTCTCTCTGTCTTTGTTGTCCATCAGATGGTCGGAGGGAAAGCTGTGAGGAGGTCCGTGGACCCGAGAAGAGCGAGGAACACGATTAAACGCCTGCTGTCAAGCACCACTGTCCGTCTCCCTGGGCCACAGACCAAGAGACTGGTCCCTGCATCGATGTAGACTGTAGAACTGGGCTGTTTCTCTACAGATTAGAAACTGGTCCCGGTTCTGTGAAAGACTTGTAGACTCGTAACGGTCCTGCTATGACCAGTAAACTGGTACCAGTCCCCCTACAATCTGGTAAATTGATACCAGTCTTGCCTTGATTAGAAACTGGTACCAGCCCCGCCACAAGCTTGTATATTGGTCAGACTGGTGAACCAGTCATACTTGACAACATGTCGGAGTGAGAACTGGTCAGACTGGTAGACTAATGGAGATGATCACTCAACCAGCTTGGATGAACCCAGACAAAGATTCCTGTTCCATTCAATCCATTTAAATCCACCAGAGGTATTACATCACTGCCGCAGTGACATCAGAGTAACATGTGAACTGTTGTTGTCTGACATCATACTCAAACATTGATTATTTTTGATAATTAGGATTATTTGTTTTTTTTGTATCCGTTCAGATGGTTTTTTTCACTCGTTGATCTTTTGACTGTCATCAGAAACTGTTATTGAATTGTGACTCATCACGCAGTATATAAACAGTGAATGATGTCATCAATTGACTGCTGATCAACGACACCATCGCCATTTCATGGGGAGGACCAACAGGCACTGTTCCGGTTCTTCTTCTTCTGTAGTTAGTGCCTGTTCCATCATTTCCTGTGAGGTCATTCTCATTATTATTATTGTTGTTATTATTACTGATAAGTCTTTTATTCTTGTAATTTTGATACGCTGCTGCTCTGTTTCAATTTGTTTTGACTCTAATTCAAACTACTAATGGTGCCAAAGATGTTGCAGTGGAGTCATGTGACAAGGGTAGGACAATCTCAAGAATGTGGGGGGGGTCACATGACACCATGGAGAAACTCTGTTTGATGTATAGCACTGTGTTATGCCGTCACACAAATAAACTATTATTATTATTGAGTGATATCTATTGTCCTTTTTTTTTTTTTTTTTTACAGAAGTATTATCCTCTAGATGTGTTACAGGGATATTATACTCCATCCATGTTACAGGAATACTGTATTCCACGTGTTACAGAAATATACTCTTCAGGCGTTAAAGGAGAATAATCCTCCAGATGTCTTACAGGAATCTTGTACTCTGTGGCTGTTACAGGAGTATTGTACGTCATGTGTTGGTGAAATATTAGACTGAAGGTGCTGCTGGAATATAATCTGTGTGTGTTACAGGAATGTTGTACTTCAGATGTGAAAGGAGTATAATACTTTACTGTTTTAAAGGAATATTACAGTTCATGAGTCCAAGAGTCTCCATAAAATGTCCGTCATAACTTGGAATATAGTTATGTGGTCAGAATGAAAGGTGCGGAAAAGTGTTTCAGCTGATTAATCTTAAATGCTTTTGTCACCTTAATGGCTGAAAGAAGGATTGTAGATTTTGTGCATTGGATTAGAGCAACATTAATATGAACTACTTGAATTTCAAAAATGTTTATAACTATTCTTTAGAAGTTTTGCTGAGTTTAGTTAGTTCTAGTTCAAGTGCAAACATTATTTCCAAGGCACAAAATTAGTGCTAGAAAATTCCAAAATCTTTTGAGTTTTTTTTTTCCACATTCCTTTGAGTCAGATTTGCCTCATCGTGAACATGACGTCAAGTGAGTCTAGGTTTGGGGGGGATTCCCAAAAAGCGCCACTTAGTGATAGTATAAACATATTTAAAACCAAAGTGAGGTGTAATCTGCCATCAATGAAGTTTATTCAGGCGGGGTTTGGTGGCCGCTTTGAGGATGGGGTGAGAGAGGACATACAGTTGGTTGGTGTGACAGAGGAGGAAGCAGATGATCCGCCGTGGCAACCTCTAAAGGAAACAGCCAAAAGAAGAAATTGCTCAGCAGCCGTCCACATAAGGAATCCAGATGTCCCTCTTTCCTGCAACCTTCTCCGGCTCATCCTGGGGGTGGGGGAATCCCGACGCATTCCCAGATGAAATATGTAACCTCCGGGTCTACTCGGAATTAACTATGTATTTGGGTTTTATAATTTCTCCAGAAAATGGGATTTTCTCTCCCAATGTTTCCGGTCCATAATTTCACAAGCGTTAATCTGATTCAGTCCAATTTTGGTGAATATTAAGTGACTGGAGTGGATTCACTGGAAGGAGCTTTTTATGAAAAACACTGTTTCAGATGTAAAATCCTAACTGTGGCTCCAAATAAGTCCAAATTTGTGCATATGAACCGACATGAGCCGCTCTATCATGGAAATATATTTTACCTTAGTGGTTCATATTTTACTCACTAAGTGGAGCTTTTTTTCTTTCTTTTTTTACATAGAACACTGTTTTCTGGACATAATTTAAAAAGTCTTTAATGGATCATTTTAAAATGTTTATACCTACATAGACCTTACTGCGAGGAAAACCTGCATTCATTGTGGGAAAGGTCGGGTGTTTATTTCTGATACTAGGGGGGGCTTTATCTCCAAAAGTATTCAGGCCATAATTTCTCAACTGTTGGTCCGTTTCAGGCCAAATTTGGTGAATATTAAGTGACTCAAGTGGATCTATCTTGACTATATCATATCTTACTCACTCGAGACGACGGGGAGTTTTATTAACAAAAAAGATTTTATTATTAGTATTTTATGTCACAACATTTTAGTCATTCTGTTTTTTGGACATGACTTCATATTTAATGGGAGGAGTTCAATCAGGGGGATTGCTTGTACAATGCAGGGGATTGGGGCATTTCAAGTATGGGGGAATTACCCTTCCTTTACAATATATACCCCAGTATAGGACCAGTTTTCATGTGAGCTCAGTTTTTTCTTTTTTCTTAATAAACGCTCATGAGCGCGTTGAAACTTCTAGCTCAAATGGCGTGAAGTACGGCGACCGTAGCGCCTCACTGGTTGCCATGGTGAATCACAGTGTCTGAGCTCCATTGATGATGGTTTTTGGTCATTCTCGTGCACAAGTTCAACTCAGAGTTAACAAACTCAGAGTTAACAAACTCAGAGTTGACTGAACCATCTCAGATCAGCTGTTTTGGAACTGAGAAACTATTGATTTTCTTATCTCTGGGTTGATCAAGCCAGAGCTCAGGCTAACAGAGTTTGTTGAACCCACTTCCTTGAATAAAGCCATGAAAAGATTTTTTTTCTTCTCACATTTCATTTATTTGTTTCAAATATGTGAAAAATGAACATGTGAAACCGAAAGAGAAAAAAAGTAGGAATGGATGAAGAATACAATCGAAAATGAAAATCAAAGGGAAATTAAAAAAAATGCTCAGTCTAAGTTCTACAACTTTAAGGGCTTGGGCAAAAGAAAGACATTGAGAGAGAAAGGTGGTTTCAACTTCCAAAACATACATTCATGTACACTAAAATGTTGATGTTGTTGACCAGTCATTTTCAGGGAAAAGAAAACAATCCCTTTGCCCACTTGTGAAGTCTTCCCTCGTGTTATGTTTGGCGAATGATGGGTGCAGCGGTCTGTCTGAAGGAAAAGATAGCCTGACCCGGTAGATTGACCCTGACATTGTAAGGATATAATGATCCTGCCGGATCTGAATGGGAAGATTCTGGGAAGAAACTCGCACCTCAGCCCGCTGGGATCTTCTCTGTTGTAGCAGATCTGTCTGTAAAAAACCCATATATTTACATAAGACGCCTGAATCTTCTGGAGTTCATTCCTTTCCTTCAAGTGATCAGAAGATAAGAGTTTTCTTATCTTTGGTTCTGTCCATAATGAACCCATAAACGGCATCTTTTTAGGAACAGGATTTCGGGTGAAACATCTTAAGATGAATCCAATCGTGAATGTCCAGCCACCAGGCTTCAGAACACATACAGCCATTTGAAGAATAAGTGATCTGTAATTACGACATCATCACAGAATACACATTTATTATCGCTGTCATATCAACTGACTGGATGGATGTACATCAAGTTAAGGTCTTAAAATGGGTTTCCTTCACTTTGGGGCTGAATGTCATTTTAATTTTTATTAAAAAATTCTTATCTGCCAGGGTAGATTTGTGAAGTTCAATTTGTGTAAGTACGTTCAGGGTATGAGATGTGAATAAACATATTCTTAACTGTTTGATTTCCAAAAAGTTACAGCCACCCAGGGAAAGTTGTGGGAGAGGGGTTTGATGGGGACTGAATTTGAAAATCCATTAGTTGGACATATAATCAATTTAGGGACGGCCATAGTTCAGGTTTTAGAGGTTATAATTATCATTAATTGCTAAATCATATTTAAGATAAAAGTCTTGGCATGGGGTCAACGTAGTGAATCATCACCAAACGGCTTTATGCAGCCTGTGATTGTTAGACAGCAAATTGTTATTGATGGGCCGGGTTGGAAAGTATTTAGATCCTTTACAAAAAAACTTTATAAAAAAACTTGCTTTTCGAAACCATAAGGACATAAAACAATATCAGCATAAAAGTCGTCATTATTTATGTTGTCTCTTGGTGTTACAATGTTATATTTTCTTATTGAGATCTCTGCTGTATTAATATATAGGTCTATGTTACTGCTGCAAACGTTTAGGTGATCCAACTACTTGATTACATTGGATATCGTGGGATCCGTCTGTTTTCCAAAATGTTTCTGAACACACTTTATTTGTGTAAAGAAGGAAGAAAAATTTCTGAGCCCATAAAGAAACATTTAATCCTTCAATTGTATATGAAAGGTATAAAAAAAAAAAAATCCGGGAAGTAGCCCGTAACTACAGTTGTCAGAAAAATATAGTAGAGAAGCTAGTACAATATTTCCCTCTGAGAAGTAGTGGATGATTTTTGTAGCATAAAATGGAAAGTATAGTACTTGAATTAAAGTTCAGATTATGTGGCGTAAAATTATGGTTGTAAAGTCATTTCCAAAAAATATGAAATAGGGAACATTTAAAGGTCAGTCTCTCAAAAGATACATCACATATCACTGATACAACACTTGAATAAAAAAATTCGATGCCTCCTCAACTGAAAACTATGATTTCCGAGCTTTTTCAAGACATAAACGCACCACGTCTGTTAGCCTGTTAGCTGTTAGCCTCGATTCCATTTCCAGCTGTTTGCTGTTAGCTTCGAGATGGCGGCTCCATTCCCGGCATACAGACCATCCTTTCAGCGTATTTAAAAACGGATTTCCTCCGTTAGAGTTCCCCTAACTGGTACACGGAGCAGTCGAGTATCGAGACCGACCACAGCAGGCTTTTTATTGTTGTTACTTCTGATTACCGTCAGACCAAGCGGATCCATCGACTCCGTTCACCGGCCTAAAATGGCGGACTGACGGCTGCAGGCTCTGGGCTAGCTAACACAGCGGACTCCACTCAGACCTGAGGAGGAGATGGGTTCACTCTGCTTTTTAGCCAAATTTATTTAGTCTTTTTTAAACCCGATTGAGTAATTAATCCCAGAAACTTTAAAAAAAAATCTTGGAACCCGGAAAGGAAGTTACCTTAGCCGCACAGCGAGCTTCCGGCTGGATAGCAGGCTAATGTTAATCTTGCTAACAGAGACTTGGTTCTGTTTCAACAACCCGGGACTGGATTGGATTTTTAACCTGTCTAACAAAGGAGTGGGAGACGCAGCGTCATGGTATCTGAACCCGCGGTTCTGCAACCCAGATGGAAACGCGTCCTGGGCTGGACCGGCCCGGTACCGCGGCCCCGGCACGGACACCGGGCTGTGACGATCAAGGAGCTGATGGTGGTATTCGGGGGAGGAAACGAGGGGATCGTGGATGAGCTGCACGTTTACAACACAGGTACTCTTTCTGAGGGGAAACCCAGGTGCTGGTCTCACACTGTGGCTTTGTTGAGAGAAGTTAGCGTGTGCTAATGCTATTTGGAAACAAACTGTTAGCATTAGCTTAGCATGCTAACACGCAAAATCTTTGTTTCTGTACACGGAGGCGCGAGATTAGCCTGTTAGTTTAGCTTATGTTTGTTTATGCTAGCATGTAGCCGCCGCATCATGCTAACAGGCTAATGGTGCTGGCTGTTTTGGTAGCAGCGGCACAGAGCGAAATGGCGCGTTTTTACTGTAAACAATGGTGTCGTCACAAGGATACGCCCCTTTCACAATCTTGCATCGGAATCTATAAAAATGAAATTAAAAATTGCTATTTTCATTTATTTGATGTAAAAATACAAATTAATAACATTAAACATGGCACGTCCTACGTCAATAATCAAATTCAGGGTTGGCAGGAACAAAATCATGTTAAGCAGGTAAAGCTGTTACTAAAGATTACCAATCAATAACATAAAAGTAAAACATATAAACAGAACTGCAAGTTAGTAATAGCAATATTAATAATAATCCATTTATAGAGCGATTCTTCAAATACTCAAGCATAGAAAAAAAGCAACATTTTAATACGAGAATTGACTTCATGATATTAATATTTAAATATAAATAGTTTAAAAAAAAATTATAAACCACATTCCAAAGATAAAAAGCAGCTCAGGTAGTGATTTGGAACCTGGAAGGGTCAGTGCAGTCTCTAATGTGTTTTGGTAGGGAGTTCCAGAGGGAGGGGACAGCATCCGAGAAGGTTCTGTCACCCCAGGCCCAGTGCTCAACCCTGAGTGGAGTAGAGATGAGGTTGGCAACAGAGGAATGGAGGCAGTGGAGAAGAGGATGGAGGAGGTCTGTGAGGTAGGAGGAGGTCTGTTTAATGAGGGCTTAGAATAAATAAATAAATAAGCACATAAATTTGTTTAAAAACCTAGTACTGACACACATAAACAGGCGTACCTGATATTAATTCAAATATATCAAATAATTAAATAATAATTAAATTGTTCCTGAGATTCAGAGACTTACAAGAGATTTAACTAGTTCCACCAGTATTTTATACAGTTTAGTTATGTAATAACGGCATATATGCCATGAAAACTTTACAAACAATGATAAAGAAATTGGCATGATGCCCTAATTATGATTTTCACCCCATCTTCCTATTTTGATTTCATTGTCAAGGATGAGAAGACAATGTCCTTGGTCTGTAGCTCTGTATTTTGCCCAAAAGAGGCTGCAGTACTATGCAAAAGAAAAATAGATGTTCCACATTCTCAATTTCGCTTTCCCAAAATACAGTTGTGTCAAAATTTAATTTTCAAATCTAAAAAAGTGTGTCTGTTAAATATTCTTAGTATTTTGAAGTTTAACCAAAATAAAGTCGAAGATAATAACAGACATATATCACTGGATGAGATTTTATGTTTAGTTCTAGCTTATTTTAAATGGAGAAAATGGAAGAGACATTTAAAACCAAGAAGAAAAAAACATATTTTTTAGTCTGTAAATTGAAGGGAAAAAATATTAAAACAATTTTTTTTTACATACTTCTGTAAATCATATTATCAGTTGTCATGTTTAGTTTTATTAGCTAGATAACCGATCATACATTTCAGCAAGTGTTTAGGGGAAACTCTTGAGTTTGTTAATCCTGAGATGATGTAACTTTGGGTTTTCAATTACAGATGGTAGGGTAAGTTCAGCTCTTAGCCAGTTCTCATGGTACCTTACTCTGTTCTTTTCAACAAAGCCTGAGTTTGTTGTGACTCCTCCTCTGAGCCTGAAGCAAAGCTGTCACGTCTCTCATTTATCATAGATTGACGTCAGGGGAGGATTGAGACCCAGACTGTACGTTCTTTCATTACATGATTAATCTGAATGACTCTAACATATTACATTTCTCTCACATGTAAGTAAAGTCTGTGTCACTTTCCATTTGTTGTTTTTTCAAACAGGAGCTTCTTCTAAAACATCAGAGAATATTTGATATTAAAGCTAATAATAAATTGCCCCAGACTGATATAATGAATATGTTAGAGACCAAAGTGAGTTCATGAATCTGTCTGCCATCCATCAAGTTTAACCGGGTTGGTGGCAGTGGTCCTCGCAAGATATCTCCAATGCCCCTCCTTCCCACAACCCTCCCCAGCTCAACCCGGGGGCTTGGGGAGAAAATGATCCAAGAAGAAATAGATAATTCCAACATCGAGTTCTGTGTACACCCAGCATAAACTGAATTCTATTTTCAGCTGCTTTCAGAAACGAAAATAAAAATCTGATCAACACAATATTCCGAGAAAATACAGTAAAATTAGTAGATACATTCACTGAACAGTGCCCAGAACACTTTATGAATATATCTTCACAGCCAGAGAAACGCTTCAGTAACATCAAGACACAGTAAAAATATATGAAATCAACATAACAGGTCATATGTTTATGTTTTAAAATTTCACCTTTTAACTGTCACTTAATTTTCTAGCTTGAACTAAATTACCTGTTTACTTTTTTATATGTATTTATCCTCCAACTAAATAATAACGGTCTATGAACAGCAGAATTAGTGCTATGCTAACTCGGATGCTAATATTGTCAGACTTCACAAAACTGAATGTAATCCCAAGAGATAACAGCAGTAGCTCTGTGTGCCTTGTTCCTGGTTCTTAGTCACATGACTCAAAACTTAACTGCAGCCAAATATTTTTCTCCCACGACATTTTTTTCTCTTTTTTTTTTTAAAGACTTAATCAAAGAAGGAAAGTATAAATAAATTTAAATATTCTCGTAAGAGTGTTAAAACACCTGCTCAAATGGCGTGAAGTATGGCGACAATAATGCTTACTGGTTGCCATGGTGAATCACAGTGTATGAGCTCCATTGATGATGGCTTTTAATCGTCCTCGTGCATGAGTTAAACCCGGAGAAGATAACCTCTGAGTTTGTTGAACCAACTCAGATCAGCGTATCGGTAAACAAAAATCTTAAGTTTCTCATCTCTGAGTTGTTCAAGCCATAACTCAGAGTTTTCTGAACCTGCTTCCGGAATTACAACCAAGGTCGGTCACGCGGGGGATTTTCTCTCATTTCCCGAAACGCCCATCACATGTCTAAAATCTGGTATCCTCCCCTCAGCTACCAACCAGTGGTTCATCCCAGCAGTGCACGGAGACATCCCACCAGGCTGTGCTGCCCACGGTTTTGTGTGCGACGGGACAAGGTTGCTAGTGTTCGGAGGGATGGTGGAGTACGGCAAATACAGCAATGACCTGTACGAGCTGCAGGTCAGTGTGGTCACCACATGGAGCGGGGCTCTGGCTAGCATCACTGTCCTTATGTAAGGAGGTTTCTGTAACGGCTCAACCCCCTCCCTAAGATCACACAAGAAGTGTTTGTGTCTTCTTCAGGCGAGCCGATGGGAGTGGAAATGTCTGAAGGCGAAGGCTCCGAAGAATGGCCCACTCCCCTGTCCCCGCCTGGGACACAGCTTCTCTCTGATCGGCAGCTCCTGCTTCTTGTTTGGAGGATTGGCCAATGACAGCGAAGACCCCAAGAACAATATCCCCAGGTAGGAAACATCACGCTCTGTCTGTAGGAAATGTTCTAGTGCCACCCGTTGACATACCTTCACTTGTCAGGTACCTGAATGACCTCTATCGCCTTGAGCTGCGGCCGGGCTCCAGCGTGGTCGGCTGGGACATCCCTGTGACCTCGGGTCAGTCGCCACCGCCCAGAGAAAGCCACACGACAGTTGCGACAAGTGGCAGTGGAGCCAGGAGGCTGATTATCTACGGAGGGATGAGCGGCTGCCGACTAGGAGACCTGTGGGTGCTAGATATCGGTGAGACTGGCAAAGATGGCTGATGATATAATCCTCCCTGTTTTCATTACACGACACTAACAAAGTCCTGATTGGTTCATGTTCTGATGATGTCACAGACTCACTGACGTGGACTAAACCTTCCCTCAGTGGAACCGCCCCACTCCCCCGCAGTCTGCACTCCGCCACCATCATCAACAACAAGTAATACTGCATAAAATACGACATAAAAGTACAACACACAAATACTTCCTATATGATACTAAATCGCTCACATCTGTTTTCTCTCCTGTCTGTCTCCTGTCTCTCTCTTGTCTCTCTCCCCTGTGTCAGGATGTATGTGTTCGGTGGTTGGGTTCCTCTGGTGGTGGACGACGTCAAAATGGCGACTCATGAGAAGGAGTGGAAATGCACCAACACCCTTGCCTGCCTCAGCCTTGGTACGCACACACTAAACACACACACTAAACACACACACTATAAACACCCCCCAGCTGACTTATCAACTGCTCACCTGGCTGTTTGTCTGTCTGGCTGCAGACACGATGCGTTGGGAGTCAGTCCTGATGGACAGTCTGGAGGAGAACATCCCAAGAGCGCGAGCCGGCCACTGCAGCGTTGCCATCAACTCAAGACTCTACATTTGGAGCGGCAGAGACGGATACAGGAAGGCCTGGAATAACCAGGTGTGCTGCAAGGACATGTGGTATCTGGAGACAGGTGAGGAGAACCATTCTACAGTCCGACACCCTGTCTCGCCTGTCCTTCTGACCCTGTCTCGCCTGTCCTTCTGACCCTGTCTCGCCTCTCCTTCTGTCTCCACCTCGCCTTTCCTTCTGACTCCATCTCCCCTTCCCTTCTGACTCCATCTTCCCTTTCCTTCTGACTCCATCTCCCCTTCCCTTCTGACTCCATCTCCCCTTCCCTTCTGACTCCATCTCCCCTTCCCTTCTGACTCCATCTCCCCTTTCCTTCTGACTCCATCTCCCCTTTCCTTCTGACTCCATCTCCCCTTTCCTTCTGTCTCCACCTCATCTGTCCTTCTGACCCTCTCTGACTTCTCCTACCGACATTGTCTTGTCTCTCCTTCTAACTCTTTCTTGCTTGTCCTACTCAACCTATCTCACTTGTCCTTCTATCTCTGTCTATTCTGACACTGTCCCGCCTGTCCTTCTGACTCGTACTTCTATGCCACAGAGCGTCCTTGCCCTCCATCTCGGGTGCAGCTTGTCCGGGCAAACACAGCATCCTTGGAGGTGAGTTGGGGGCCATCTCAAACCGCCGAAACTTACCTGCTCCAGCTGCAGAAATACGACATTCCCGCCACACCTGTAGCTATCCCCGCCACAACTCCTGGAGTTAGCTCAATAAAGAGCTCCACCCCTGCTGCCATTACACCGGCCAACCAGATGGTTCCCTTGTCAGACATCAAGCTGGTCCCCACCCACACTGGTTCTATACCTGGACTGGCTCCCGCCAAAGCACCAGGTTGGTTCACACAACTATTGAGGTTGACGTACAGGTACGGAGGGAGATCTGAATGTGTTTGTATGTTTGTGCAGCTGTCATGAAGGTGGCAGCAGGTGCAGTGTCTGGAGCCTCAATTGTCTCAGTGAGACAAGCCACGCCCAAACCTGCGGTTCCCGTGACCACACTTCCTGCAGGTGTTCGAATGGTGACTGCTGGTCAGGGGACGGTAAGCATGCTTGTGATTCTAATCTCAGGGTTCAATCAGGTCAAGTCATGAACACATGGTCTCCATGACATCAGATCAACACGATAGGGCAGAGTTTATTCAGAAAAATGTTTGACCCTCACTCCTCCCTCCTGCCCTCAGCCAATAGGAAGCAGCTCTCAAATGAGTGGCATGGCAGCGTTGGCGGCAGCAGCTGCAGCGACTCAGAAGATCCCTCCCTCCACAGCAGCAATGCTCAGTGTCCCCACGGGAGCAACGGTGGTCAAAACGGTGGCTGGCAGCCTGCCTGTCTCAGTGGCCTCGCCTGTTACCATGGTAGGAAAACCGATGTTAGCACTAGCACCATTAAGAACACTAAAAATAACCTTTCTCAAAGTGACAACGCCGTTACCATGGTACACATACAGTATATAGAAGCTAACGCTAGCATGAGATCATAATGTTAACCTGCCATTAATAGTGGTAACACCGACTACCACGGTACACATATAGAGAAGCTAATGCTAGCATTAGAAGCTAGTGCTAGCATTAGATGCTAACGTTAATCTGCTTATGAAAGTGGTCATGACGTTTACCATGTAAGCAAAACTAATGTTAGCAAAATCATCGTTAAATCACTAACAATAGCTCCCTCTTCAAATTCGTAACACCGGTTACCATGGTAGTGAACCTAAAGTTAGCACTAGGCCTGTTAAAAATGATAACACTAGCCTTCGCTTTAAATTCCTCACACCAGTTACCATGGTAAAGAAAGTATCGTCAGTACCTCCTGTTCAAAATGCTAATTCTTGCCCTCCCGTCTAAGTGCACCAGCCAGTTATCATGTTACACATATAGAGAAATGTCTGCAAATGTTGGAAGATAATGTTTTCTTGCCTGCTGAAGTATCCATGCTACTTACCATGGTTGAGAAACTAATGTCAGCACCAGTCCCTTTTTAAAAATGCTAACACGAGCCTTGCCACCAAAGTTGCCATAGCAGGTCAAAAATTCAAGTTTATAAAGGGCTAATGCAAGTGTTTAGTTTGTCTGATACACTAATATCAGATTGCATGTCAAATGTGGCCACGCTCAGTTGCATGGTACTTGTATGTAAGTAATGTAAAAGTTAACACATTAGCATTAGCCTTATGGAGATGCTAACACAAACAAAGTACACAAATCTGATAGTAGGGTTTTTGTTTCACTATGCAAACATTCTATCATACAGAAATTTGTGACTTTAGATGTGTTTCCTCTGTCGGTCAGATGACTAATGCCTCCACTCGCATGCTGAAGACTGCTGCTGCTCATGTGGGAGGGCTCTCTGTAGTCTCCAACCCCGGGACCTCCAGCCGACCAATTATCACGGTCCACAAATCGGGCTCGTTGACGGTGTCTCAGCAGGCTCATGTGGTAACCACAGTGGTGGGCGGAGTCACAAAGACATTCACTCTCGTCAACAGTCCACTCGGTCTGGGAGGAGGCGGAGCACTGGTGAGGGATGCGACTGTAGGAATTGTCTTTAATAGTAAATGATGTGTGGTTAAAATGTTGTGATGTCATCCAGGAAGTTAACCCTCCAGTTCACGTCATGACATCACTGTGTTTCAGATCGGTAATCTCAGTAACCTGGGGAAGGTGGTGTCTGTAGTTCAGCCCAAACCGGGTCAGAGTGGAGTGATGACTGGTCAGGCTGGGAACAGCTCAATAGCTCAAATCCTGCAGGTACTGACTCCTGATTGGACAATAATTACTTCTCCAAGTTAACACCTGGCAGAAACATTAACCCTTACTCCCTGTCTACGACAGTCTAAGGGCGCTCTCCCAGCAGGAACCATCTTGAAGTTTGTGACCTCAGCAGATGGTAAACAGACCACCATCCTCAGCACCGCTCAGGCTGGATCCACTGCAGCTAAGTCCAACATCCTGGGCGTCAGCCCAGCATCCACCAAACCTGGAACTACCATCATCAAGACCATCCCCATGTCTGCGCTGCAGGGGGGCATTGGTACAGCCAATAAAAAACCTAAACACCATAGCATCTCTGTATCCTCGTGATAACTGAAGTTCCTCCCTCTTCAGGTGGCAAGAGTCCATTCACAATCCTCACCAGCAAGATGGTGACACCTGGAACCGCTGGGAAAATCCTCACTGCCGTCCCCAAAATCACAGCAGCCCCCGGCCAGCAAGGCATCACTCAGGTAACAACCACTCCTGTGGCTAACCTGCTAAAACAAACCCCTGGTTACCCATAATCCCCCCCATAATACTATTATGGTTTATTGCCTTTATCTTATCTTGGTTCTGGTTACCCTCAATCCTTCTACAGTTAACCATTATCTATTACGGGCGGCTTTAGCTCAGTGGGTAGAGTGGTTGTCTCTCAACCGGTAGACAAGGGTTTTGAACCCAGCCCCTGACGCAACAAGCCGTGTGTCCTCGGGCAAAACCCTAAAACTTCAGCTCCCAAGCTTCACATGAGCCCCCCACTGCACCCTCGGGGGTGGATCAAAGGCAGAGACAAATGTATAGTCCCTCCACTTACCTATAGTCCCTCTGCAAAACTTATGTCAAACTCAGCCAAATCTGGCCCGGCCTGCCAGATATCATATCATTAGACAATATCTAATGTGTATAATGACTGTCCGCTGTTAAACACCGGATACTACAAGTCCCAGAATGCACTGCGATAGCCAGCACGTCAGCCAAGCACCAGCAGGAGCTCCTTCCCCACTCCTCCTGTTTATCCAGTCACCCTAAGACCTCAGGCTCATCTGAAGCCCGGGTAGGGATACGGATGAGGAAATTAAAAAAAAAAACTATTTAATAAAAGCATTAGTAATTCACACAAGTGGTTTGTTAAATAAAACGCAGGTTTTAAGTAACTGTTGAGCGTCATTCATTCCCCCAGCCGTTCAACATGTGTCGGCGCTGTTTCCTAAAAACAAGTTGCTTGCATTTAATGTGGACTTCATTAAATGCAAGCATTTAGGCTATTCATGCACCTTACTGTTTTTCGTCAAGTGCAGCTGCTCCTGACTGCTGGAACAGATACGACTTTTTATTGTTTTATTGTGGCGAATGAAAGAAAATAGGGCTAGCCATCTACCACGGGTTATTTGAAGTTTTGTTCATTGTTAATTAAACACTGATTGGTTTTAGATGTTACTTGAAATATATAGTTTTCAGGCTGTTGTTGATGCCTTTGAATAAAAATGTTCCTTGATTCCCCGAAACACTGATTATAGAGAGGGAGACATTGAAATACGTTACGCTGATCTATTTGGAATTTTATCTGTAATTTGACAATTTTCTATTCCCAAAATGATAAAATAAAATAATAAATTGTCATAATACCTCAGATTAAACATGGCCAATCCGGGTGCTGTTGGCCCCGTCTGTGATTTGAGTTTGAATCCCTCTACAGTTAACCATAATCCCTGACTGGTCAACCAGAATCTCCCTCTGTATTATCATAATCCTTTTCTGGTTACCCATAATCCCCTCTGTTTACCATAGTATTATTACCTTGTCTGTTGGCTCTTCTTTCTCTGTCCAGTTTGTGCTGAAGGGAACGGGAGGGTCACCTGGTACCATCCTCAGGACCGTCCCTATGGGCGGGGTAAGACTGGTGTCGCCTACCGCCACCAAACCCACCGTTACCACGCTGGTCGTCAAGAAAACCACAGGTAAACAGTGGCAAGACATGGCTTAGCCGTCAATTTACCTCAACGTCGGTATCAATCAGTGTGTCTGCTTCTGCAGGTGTGTCCGCTGGCTCCATGGCCACGCCCATCACCACCCAGGCAACAATCACCAGTTTGGCCAACCAGGTTACCAGGGCAACCGGTGCAGGACCCAAGCAGGTAGGAAGACAGAAGTAGTTTGGTGGTAAAAAAAAAAAACGTGGAGAAAGAAGCAGTCGTTAGTAGATAGCAACAAGCCACAAAACTTAGCAGCTAGTAGGGGATAGCAGCTATGAGCAGTACTCCCATCGATTGAGATGGAGGCAGCCTCCTGGATGATCGCATGTTGTCTGACTGATAATACTGTAACTCTTCCTCAGGTGACTCTGATCACAACTCCCAGTGGCGCTGAGGCTCAGCTGCTTGTCCAGGATTTACCAGTCACCTTCATGGCGTCACCAACTTCAGAAGAACCAGGAAGTACTTCAAGTAATGCGACAACTACTGTGACTGGAGGAGAGGCTGGAGACGCCGCCTCCCCCACAGGTACCCAACCAGTTCTACCTGTATGACATCACAGTACCTGAGCTCCTGCGGTAACCATATGTGCTGATGATGTCACTGTTTATGACATTGCAGTGATGCTAGTCTGCTCCAACCCGCCATGTGAGACCCACGAGACGGGGACAACCAACACGGCCACCGTTGCCAGAGCAACTATGGGTGGTGCTGACCGAGTCTGCTCCAACCCACCCTGTGAGACTCACGAGACGGGGACCACCCAAACAGCAACCGTCTCTACAGCAACCATGGGTGGGGCTGACAGAGTCTGCTCCAACCCGCCGTGTGAGACCCACGAGACGGGGACAACCAACACGGCCACCGTTGCCAGAGCAACTATGGGTGGTGCTGACAGAGTCTGCTCCAACCCACCCTGTGAGACCCACGAGACGGGGACCACCCAAACAGCAACCGTAGCCACAGCAACCATGGGTGGTGCTGACAGAGTCTGCTCCAATCCGCCTTGTGAGACGCATGAAACGGGGACCACCAACACCGCTACCACAGCCACTGGTAAACTGTTGCACACGTGCAGCCTCCGCATATTTGCCTCTGGTCACCTTCACCTTGCACTGCAGCCATCGATGGCTGAAGTGATGCTCAAATTTATTTCAACACTTCCTGTTTCAAATTAAAAGCTCTTGATTTGACAATATCATATCTTTTTTTTTTTATATGGCTTTATTCTGAAATATTTGTGACACATGTTTGTGTCACAGGATATAACGCTAAGCATTGGGCATTAAGTTAACTATTAGTTATTAATACTGGCATAAGAAAAAATTAGCTGTGATAACTGAGTTTAATTAACATTGGCTATGAGATCTGACATTGTGTGACATCTCTTCCTGTCTGGTTCTCCAGCCCAGCAGGGTCAAGACGGTCTGCAGGGAGACTCAACAGAGCCCTCCTCTTCTGAGCCCACTTCCTCCTCTGCCATCAATCAGAGTCGAGCTGTTACCACGGTTACACAGTCCACACCCACACCAGGACCATCCATACCTGTAAGTGATGCACATAGTGACACACCAAAAATTGACGTTGCTGATATGCAATAATTCCCTCTCTCTGTGGATGTACAGGAGATCTCCTCATTGGTTGGAGAGGGCAGGAAAGAGTCCTCCGAGGCGGAGGCTGTTGCCATGGTGACCGCAGATGAGGAAGAGAGTATGCAAGCAGACAGCCAATCGGGGCATATGTTGTCATCAGAAGCCGAGCAGGTGCACGCAGACGGCAGTCTTCCTCAGGAGCTGATGTCATCAGACGGAGGTGAAATGGTCTCGGAGGCTACGACCCAGATGGTAACGGGGCTGACCCAAAATCAGCAGGCTGTAGCAATGGCGACAGAGGACACTGTTCAGCAGGCAACGATACAGGCGGTTCTCCGGGCTGCAGGTCACATGGGTAAGATGTTAAAGCAGGAGTTATGACATCACAGCAATCGGATGCCAATAGGGCAGAACCTTGACGCATGTTTGTTTATGCAGAGGACCCCGCAGAGCAGTCCATACCCATCGTCCTGACGCCTGAAGAACTTGCCTTGCTTGTCCAACAGCAACAGCAGCAACTACAAGATGACAACAATCAACCAGAACCACAGCACAACCTGCCCACAGGTAGACCAGCAAGACCACAAATTAGGAATTTTAATTAGGTCAATAAATGCCCATTGCCTTCTTGCCGTGTTCGATAAAAATGTTTGTTGTTTTCCAGAAGGCCTTGCTCCAGCAGACAGTTTGAACGACCCGGCAGCAGAAAGTAACGGACATGACCTGACCTCATCTGCAGTGACAAGCGCTGTGGCCCGATTGGCCAGTACGTTTGGCCCCGCCCTTCCTCTGACAGCCAGCCCAACTAAGACTCAAACTGCCGCCCTGCTTGCTGAGACGACCAATGGGATTGCAGCCACAGCTTCGGTGAGAGACCCAACAGAGTAGGGCAGGATGATGCTAGCAACATCTTAAAAACACGATAACAACATGTTAACTGTGTTTGCAGAAGCGGGGTACGTTGTCCGTGACGGAGAGTCAGTGGTACGACGTTGGAATCGTTAAAGTGACGAACATGGTGGTCACACATTATTACATCCCCAACGACAAAAACACGGTTGACGTAAGAACATTAAACTTTCAAGGAGATTACGAAACATATCTGAGCTTTGCTCCCATAATGTGACACTTGCTGCTAGTATCAGCTCATACTGCAGAGGATATGTTAAGACTGACTCTTAATGTGGCGGGTTCAGTCAGTATAGGTTCAGACTGATGACTGTAAATGTTGGGGGGGCACATTCAGAATATTGATGAATCCACTGATGTAAATGCAGGATGATTCCGGTGAGTCGCCGGACTACTCCCATATGAAGAGGGTGGACCTTCAGCCGGGGACGGCCTATAAGTTCCGTGTGGCGGGGATCAACATCTGCGGCCGTGGAGAATTCTCTGAGGTGTCTGCGTTTAAAACATGTCTTCCTGGTTTCCCTGGAGCGCCGTGCGCCATCAAGATCAGCAAGGTGAGTGGCAGACATGGCACCCCGCCTATTATCGGCCATAGCTGATATTAGCCAACATTAGCATGGATAGCTGAGTTTAGCTGCTAGCTAAACTCCGCTAAGAGACCCATCAATGACTGAACTCTTGTGGTCCCGCAGAACTTGGACGGCGCCCAGCTCACCTGGGAGCCTCCCGCTGTCACCTCAGGGAACATCACAGAGTACTCTGTGTACCTCGCCATACAGTCCAGCCAGACCACCGCCAGTTCTGGCTCCGGTACGCCCCAGCTGGCCTTCATGAGGGTCTACTGTGGTACCAAGCCGTCCTGCCTGGTCCAGTCCTCCAGTCTCGCTAACGCCCATGTGGACTACACCACCAAACCCGCGATCATCTTCCGCATTGCTGCGCGGAACCAGAAGGGCTACGGGCCCGCCACGCAGGTCCGGTGGTTACAAGGTGGGACTAGACCCGAACCAGAACCATAGTAACGGCTAGCATCTGTAGCAGGCTGGCATTAATCCTGGCCTCTTTAATAGGCTAACATCAATTCTAGCCTCTTTGATAGGCTAACATTTATGTTATCTATCTATGCTAATATTCCATTTCCATTGACGTTTCATTTGTAAAGCCGTATATGACATCATCAGTAATCTATGACACTATCTGTATGTTTAATCCAGAGAAAGACTCGAGTAAAGCGGGTGGGAAGAGAGTTGCAACACCTCCAGATATGTAAGCACCATGGCATCAATTTGACAAAGCTATGTCATCATAATTTATGACATCACTGTAACATCCCCTCCAACCTGTTATCGTCTCCAGTAAGCCTGTTGGACCAAAGAAGTTCAGAACCGACCAGTAGGAGTAGAAGTCCTGCTGAGGCTTGTGATCAGTAGTCTGAAGCCCTGCCCTGCAGCTTGTCACCTGACTATGTGGAGAAGATGGCAAGGATGTCCCACCAAAATAAAAGTTTGAGTTTGTTCATGTAGATTTAGATTGTTCTGAGGTCACTGCAGGGTCAGAGGTCAATGTTGCCGAGAGCGGAATCTCCTGTAAATAATGTTTGTGTAGCAGTGGAATATTTAACGTTCCCTCTTTATGAAAACCATTTCTTCAGTGGTTTCTGTCAACAACCACAGTGGCAACTTTCACCTGTTGTTCTGATGTTAAATATGATGCTGATTGTGAATATTTTCTGGAACAATAAAGATTTTTACAACATTTTTACAGAGTGTGTGGCATCATCTTTAATCATACCTTCTATGGTCGGAAGACGTCACACGCCATTAGCCAGATCAGTGTTAGCCTCTTATGGACTATGACTTGTTCAACAAGCTAACGCCATTGTTAGTTATAGATATAATATATAAATACATGTATATAGCTATATATGTATATAGATATAAATATTTAGATAGATATAATATATATTATATATATATATATTATATATATATATAATAAAATAATTGACACATGAGAGACGGAAACGTCACGTCAGACAGCTCTGCTCCGGGGTCCGGAACAAACTCAGGCTTTCTTGAAGAACTGCCAGCGAGCAGGTTAGTTTCACAGAGTAAGTTAGTGAAAAACTCAATCTAATCCCGACATGTCTCCGCGACCTCACCACACAGCGGTCCCTCAGGAGCGTCTCAAATGTTGAAATCTCGCACTGAAAGAGGAAGCAGGCATAGTTTCAGCTGTACAATAAAAACCCGCCCTGAAGACGTCACATAAGTATTGTTGTTGGCAATGGCGCCACCTGCTGGGGGAAAAAAAGTATCAAACGTGATTGACAGGAGGCGACATAAATAGACCAGGAGGCGGGACTTGAATATAATGTATTTGTTCCTGATGAACATGATGTAATCAATCAATGATTATTATTGGTTTTTATTATTTTATTTTTCAAGTGAGTTACAGCCTTCCTGTTGAGATCGACATTACAAATTTCATCTGTTCCATCCTAATCATGCTTATGATTTATTTTTGGTTACATTCCTGAAGTTAGAAAATGTTGGATGAAAGTGAAAATGTGCCAAAGTAAATCCATGGATGACCAAAGGTCTGCAGAGCGTATGCAGAAAGAGAAATTCACTTTTACATGAAACAACCAGTGAAAGTCAAAATGAAATGCAAATTATATAAGAACAAACTGATATCCATTATGGTACATCAGATAAAGGAGTATTAAAATATAATGTTTGAGGGCATTAGAAATAATTAACAAGGGAAACGTGGAGGGCAATCCTATCATTAACAATTGATGGTCTAAATTTGATTTTCCTAATGTTTTCTTAAATGGTTGTGATGCCGAAGTGGATAATTTACAAAAGTGTTGTTGAAGAAGCCCATGAATATTTTGTGAGTCTTTGCACTACTATGGTAAACAAAACTGTGATGCCCGATGGCAAAAATGATTTGTATTATAATCTAATAAATAATAATATCAAGTTTATGTTGAATTGTGGCACAGATGAAAAAAATGTAATTAAAAATGTAAGGAAATTAAAAATTCAAAAGATCAGCCAATATAAACTCCATTGATATGGTAATTATAAAGAGGTCATTGGTACTTTAGCAGGACCACTGACCTTCATACTGTATTTAATATTATATTTTCAAAGACGTATTTCTCTTAATTATATGAATTCAGGTAAAGTAATTCCAATGTTTACCCCCTAATGGAAAACTACAGGCCGGAGTCTCCTCTTCCTCAGTTTTGTTCCCTTCAAAACAAGCCAGGTACCGGTTTTCACTTGATTCAACGTAAGAAACATTTTGGCTTCTCACTGAGACCATAACAACAATGGCGGCCAGAGTATCCTTACAGGTGGTCCTACTTGACATTTGTGAATGCACTTGCATTCAAACCTGACGCCTTTAGCGGATTCCAATGCTCGTCTTGACCGCTAACAACAGAGATACGTCAGAGAAGAAAGAAAAGTACTTGCCACGTCCTGGCTATTTTTTAATGCTGAACGTAAGAAGCTATGCCTGTTAGCCTCAGCCAACAACTAGCCACATAGCATCAACTTCACTACAGCCGATCACGTTTAATAAAACAAATAAAGGAATATAACACCAATCTCTACAGGTAACCTGACAGCTGATGGCCTGAAACTCAACTGCTATGAGTTCCAGATCATCTGTGAGGAACATTGAGATCATTTTATTGACAAAACGTAATACATTCCTGTAAACGTTCAGTCTCCCGTGTCACGTTCAGCATTATTAAATGTCTACTTTAATAGACACTAGAGGGTTTATCAACAGTCTACGGTAACAGACACAAGAGGGTTTGTTAACGGTCTACTGTAACAGACCCTAGAGGGTTTATCAATGGTCTGCTGTAACAGACACTAGAGGATTCATCAATGGTGTAACGGATACTAGAGGGTTTATTAAAAGTCTACTTTAACAGAGACTAGAGGGTTTACTAACGGTTTAGTAAAACGACACCAGGGGGTTTATTAACGGTCCGCTGTAACAGACACTAAAGGACTTTTCAATGTGTAACAGACACTACAGGTTTCATTAAGGGTCTACTGTAACAGACATTAGAGTGTTTGTCAACCGTCCACTGTAAAAGACACTAAAGGATTTATTATTAGTTTAACAGACACTACAGGTTTATCAAAGGTCTGTTGTAACAGACACTAGAGGGGTTATTAACAGTATATTGTAATAGACACTAGAGGGTTTATTTACAGTCTACTTTAACAGAGATTAAAGAGTTTACTAAAACAGACACTAGATGGTTAATTTACAGTGTACTTTAACAGAGACTAGAGGGTTTATCAATCGTGTAACAGACACTACAAGGTTTATTATGGGTCTACTGTAACAGACACTAGAGGGTTTATAAACAGTCCACTGTAAAATACCCTAGAGGGTTTATTAAGGGTCTACTGTAACAGACACTGGAGGGTTTATTAATGGTCTACTGTAACAGACACTAGAGGGTTTATCAACAGTCTACTGTGACAGATACGACAGGGTTTATTGACAGTATACAGTAACAGACATTAGAAGTTTTATTGTTAGTGTGCATTGACAGACACTACAGAGTTTTTGGCGATCTGCTTTAACAGACACTAGAAGGTTTATTAACAGTCTACTGTAACAGATACTACAGGGTTTATTGAAAGTCTACTTTAACAGGCACTAGAGGATTTATCAGCGATCCACTATTACAGACACTAAAGGATTTATTAACGGTCTACTCTAACAAACACTAGAGGGTTCCTCAACAGTTTACTGTGACAGATACGACAGGGTTTATTGACAATTTATTCTAACAGACATTAGAAGTTTTATTGGTAGTCTGCATTGATAGACATTACAAGGTTTATTTGAGATCTGCTTTAACAGACACTGGAGGGTTTATTAACTATCTACGGTAAAATACACTGGAGCTATTTTTCACAGTCTACTTTAACAGACATTAGAGGGTTTATTAACAGTCTACTGTAACCGACACTAGAGTGTTTGTCAACGGTCCACTGTAAAAGACACTAAAGGATTTATGAATAGTTTAACAGACACTACAGGTTTATCAAAGGTCTACAGGTGCTGTAACAGACACTAGAGGGTTTATTTACAGTCTACTTTAACAGAGACTTAACAGAGACGAGTTTACTAAAACAGACACTAGAGGGTTAATTAACAATGTACTTTGACAGACACTACAGGGTTTATTATGGGTCTACTGTAACAGACACTAGAGGGTTTATTAAGGGTCTACTGTAACAGACACTAGAGGATTTATTAACGGTCCACTGTAACAGACACTAAAGGATTTATCAATGGTGCAACAGTGACTACAGGGTTTATTAACGGTCCACTGTAACAGACACTGGAGGGTTTATTAATGGTCCACTGTAACAGACACTAGAGTGTTTATTACGATCTACTGTAACTGACACTGAAGGATTTGAAGACTATGGAGGGTTTATTAGTTGTCTGTTTTAACAGATAGTAGACATTTTATTAGTGGTCTGCATCAACAGACACTACAGGGTTTATTAACGGTCTGCTTTAAAGGACACTAGAGGGGTTTTTAATGGTCTACTTTGACAGACAATACAGGGTTTATTTGCGGTCTACTTTTAATAAACTCTAGTTTAAAGAAGAATCTGTTTTCTTTAAACCAGAAACAGATTCAACAATCCTATTACAAAAAGTACAATTCATACTTTTATGATAAAAGTAAACCACTATCATTGAGATTTCATTAAATGAAATCTCAATGACTCAAATCTCAATTTAATTTGATTTTGATTTAATTATAACATAATACAGATAATGTTCATATGACTTTTGGTTGTCAGGAGAATGATTTGCAGAGCCTTTTTTGATTGTTACTGGTTTTATATTTTTGGAGGGTAGCTTAAACAATCATGATGTAGTTGGGGCATATGTAAGCATGTTGCTTCTGCTGGAGCCTTTTCAGTTAGCGGTTGTATTTTTGCACTGTAAATATGATTATAGTCATTGTATAATGTATGCTGACTGAATGAACCAAATATAACGACTCATACATTTTTTATTTTGTGTTTTATTAATTATTATAAGGCTATCAATAACGGTAAGTATATGGATCTGATTACGTCACAAACACGTCGATGATCGATCATCTCTGAGTCTGATGACTGGTGGAACGGGCACGGCAGAACGGGCGCGTGACCGCGGCACCGTTAGCGCGCTTCCGTGTGTGCAGATGGGGCTCCATGCGCACGCGGTACGGATGATGATGATGATGATGATGAAGAGCAGCGATCGATCCTCTGATCAGGTCATCGATCCGTGATGACGCGGAGCTGCAGGTGATCAGGTAGATATGACGAGCCGAACCTGGTCCGACATCTCTGGAACAGAACCGGTTTAACAGGTATAAAGGGCTTGTGTGGGCTTCTACAACAAAAGATCCCCTGTTTATTAATCAGGCACGCGCTCATCATTGATTTGTTGTGACTGGACACGAGCTTATCAGAGTGGAGGGAAGTGGCATAAGTGTGAGGGGAAAGTTAATGTTTGCGAGTGACGTCACTGATCGATGATTGATTAGATCATTTTTTATGTTAATGGTCCACACCCAACACTACCTACTTCTAGTGAGTGTGTGTGCATCTGTGTGTTTGTGTATTCAGCTACTGATTATTGATCTGTGATTGGTTGACTACAGTTAAAGGAACAGCCCAAAATCTTCCCCTCAGGTGACCCTTCCATCCCCCACCCCTTACTAGACAAACAGGAAGTAGGTCAGTACCTGTCATTTGGTGACTCACACAGGAGTTGGCTTGTTACCGTTAGTTGTTTCCACCAGGTTAAGTTAGCAGTACTTGTTTTCATCCGCCCAGCATGTTAGCATTAGTTGTTTCGATCAGGTTAGCATGTTTGCATTAGTTGTTTTCATAAAGAAAGCTTATTAGCATTAGATGTTTCGTCAGACTAGTATTTTAGCCTTAGTTTTCAAGAGGCTAACTTGTTCGCCTTACTTGTTTTCAACAAGTAAGGATTGTAGCATTAGATTTTTTTCATCAGACTTGCATGTAGCACTAGTTGTTGTTGTGAGGCTAGCTTTTTTAGCCTCACTTGCTTTTACCAGGTTAGTATGTTTGCATTAGTTGTTTTTACCAAGCAGGAGTTTTGGCATTAGTTGTTTTCATCATACTCACATCTTAGCTTTATTGTTTATCATACAAGGAAGTCAGCATTAGTTGTTTTCATCAGGCTAGTGTGTTTTAGTATAATTTTATTCATCAGGTTAGCAGTAGTTGTTTTCAACAGGCTAACAAGTCAGCATTCTATTACGCTCTTTTATCTGACTTTGGTTACTATGGAATGTTGAAAACACTACACTACCCATGAGCCTCAGCTGCTGTTGCTACGGAGTTCTCCTCCATCAGCCGCATGGCAAGAGATACTGCAGCTCTGTGATTGAATGGTTTAGGCAGCAATGCTCTCTGGGAGTTGTAGTTAATGAGAAAGATGTTTGCAAGGAACCTGTCAGCTTCCTGTATCACAGTCCCAGCTTCTCCGGGACCGAGAGGTTATTGGCTGCCTACTTGGAGCTCTCAGCCAATCAGAGGCCTGGATATCTGTGTTGCCATGGCGAGCCTGTTGACCTACATTCATCACAGGCTCACCTTCTCCTGCATCACTTTGCAGAAGTAGGATGTAAAAAAGTATGAATATTTAGTTACTGTACACAAGTAACGTATTTTACTTTACATTCGTTTTACTTATACTCCCTACATTTTGAAATAAATATCTGAACTTTCACACCTTACTTTTCAAATCAGACCCATTATTTTGGTCAATTTCATTAGTTATATTTATTTTCAGTTATTGCATGTTTTTCTAAAATCTTGACCGGATGTTAGCTGGAGTAATTCGATTTTTAGTTTTTAGTTTACAGAAACAAAAAAGAAAAACAAGACGTTTTTCCATTTCAAGATCAAATAGGGGTATAGGGAATTTGAGAAATTCGATTTTCACTTGATTTTAGTTTTCTACTTTGATTATGAAAAAGGTAAAATCCCGAGTAGACAGCAAAAAAACAATGTTTCGTTTTTCGTTTTCGGAGACCGGATGTGGTTTTTAAAATCGCCCCAATGAATGCGGTGCTCCTGTTCGGCGCCTCAGATCGCGGCAAACAGGAAATACATTTGGAGCGCTGAAATAAGATTAATCTTGATTATTCCCGCTCATACACACACCGATCAGCCACAACAATTACAACCAGTCACTGCCTAATTAGTCACTGCCTTTAAATACACAATGAAGCCTAAAACGATTGTTTTCGGGCATTCATATTACTTGACCAATCACAACCTTCCATTTTACAATGGTACATGTCACGATACGGCAGCATGAGAAAATATACAGCTGCAGTCTGGAGCCCATTGAACCTGGGATCTTTATTATAACCATGAACCAACTAAAGCACTGGTGTC